>JAODUD010000139.1:26159-41285 GCA_026784285.1 Stomatorhinus walkeri
TTGATACTATGAATAGATTTCCTATTAACATAGTCTCCCTCATTCATTGAAGGAGCTTTAATAGGAATGTGGGTGCCTTCAATGCACCCAATTACATTTGGAAACCCTGAAATAGAAACTCACTGTGTGTGCAGGATGAATACATGTATAGATATTAATAGTATGACTACATATTAAATATGCGTCATGGATTGTACTACAAAGGACAAACCTGTCACTCTGTGGAATTCCTCTTTAACAACACGCAGAGGTTTATGGCCAGGAGGCTGTACAACCGTGTGTTAAAACCCGTTTAAGTGCCAGACATACTGTGCGACCGGCTCTACACACAGTTGCATTTCCCACATACTCTGCATCTCCCACATTGTACAAAAAAATGCACTGACGCAAAAAACCGAAGTGCTATGCGCAGAATGTTTTCTGTGCTAAGCGCAGACCCGCGGTTCGTGACATTTGCAATATGCGGTTTCAAGAGATGTGTTAAGTAAATTAACGATTCTTTTGAAAACCGATAACGCTCTTTCAAATAATCATTTGGAAATGAAAAGACATCAATACGCGGTCTTATAACTCTCTCTTGGCGAAAAAAAACCTCGTATAATTTGTGCCTCCACGTCCACAGGATCTTCATCAAAAGAGCACGCCATGCTCAGTATCCTTCTGAAACAAACTAACCTTGGAACATAACCTGCTACCGAACAGGTTATCTTCAGAGAGTAAGCTTGTTATGGTTACGTACATACCCAGAAAATTACCTCTGTTTTTGGAACCAAAAGTTGAGGTTATCCACTAACTTACCCTTAAAGTTACCCAGGTATGTCACATAACCTGCTTTCTGGAATACCCCCCAGGAGCAATTGGGGGTTCAGTGTCTTGCTCAAGGACATTTTGATGGGGTCAGGAGGAACCAGGGCTCAAACCTGCAACCCCACAGTTGCCAAACGATAGTGCTACCTCCTGCGCCACCATCTTCCCCCGTCTTAATGTCCTTGCTAATAACAATATATTGTGTGCGTACCAGACATGGCGATTGCAGTACAATACGTAGTGTGGAAAGGTACAAAATGGCATCTGCTTTACATATGCCAGTCACCTTCCAAGTCTCACCCACTGCCCACTGTGCGGGAAATACAATCGAGTGGATGCACACATACACATTTACATTTCAGCACAACACAATAACACAAAAAACGTTAACTACACACAGCTACTTACATTATCTACCTTTAGCACTGGTCCAGCATGCCTTGGTGCTGCCTGATGGGTATCCCCAGCACAACTCAGCCCTTCCTGGGGGGCTGCCCATCCCAATACACCTCACGTAGTTCTGGGAATGTTCCAGGCAGTGCTGGACCTTCTACAGCCACAGGTGGTTTCTTTATGGAGGGAAAAGGTTTTTTTTTCTTGCAAATCTATGACTTTACAATCTCAGAGAATATATTTTTTTTCCTATAAGTCTGCAACTTTGAATTTTGCTTTTTTTTTTCCCCCACAGTTCAAATTTTTTCCCCACAATGGCCCTATGCTGTCGTTGTATTCTGTAACTGCCTTTTTCTTTTCATGTTTTCTCAAAAACAAGAAAATCTCCTACCTGCTGCTAGTGTGTATCTCCAGTTTAACAATTTCATACAGTATACACACTTGGCTCAGTTGCAAAAATTTCACATTCTGTTTGGTGTGAAAGTTTTTGATTTGTCAAATTTACATCCAAATATTTCACAAATTACTGTTGAATGCTGGTAATATTGTTTCCCTTATCAGTGATTCCTTCAGTCCAAAAATGTGAGTTAGAGTTGCCAAATTGTCCCTCATAGGTGTGAATGGTGTATATGCCCTGCAGTGGGTGAGCTACCTGTTCTGGGTTATTCCTTCACACCGGTGCTTTCCGGGATTGGCTCCGAACCTCCAAGACCCTGTATAGGACAAGCGGTATAGAAAATGAATGAATCATTTCTATACAGAATATATACAGACAGCTAAAAAAAACATTGATGGTATTACAACAGGACTGTATATGCAGTTAATCACCAAGGTGTGCAATTAATCATCATTTAAAAAAAGAATAGGTGGCCTTATTACAGCATGGTACTCAACATCCGGGTCGTCTACAGGATTGATTGGCGTAGAAGGTGGCAGGGAAACCGGTTAGGGCTAATCACTCATGGGCTTGACTCTCCACAGATCAGTCATTTTCTGATTTTATTTAAGTAACAAGAGAAGAGGTCGCACTTTGTTTAATATGGTTTTATTACTCAATGCCTCTGCAGGGACAAGTTTCTGTGTAATAATGCCCCCCCTTCAGTGTGCTACAGACAATCTGCACTTCCAATTTTTTCAAGGAGATACTCCTGCTGGACAACCAGTGGTAACACAATAAGCATCACCAGGCCACACCCCTAATAAGTGGTGCTATGCTAGATTACCGTAACGGCATACAAAGCATAACTTACCGTGAATGTACAAGGAAATGGTTTAGAGTTACTGGCAGCACAATTGCCAGCAGATTACTGTATTTTGATTTACAATAAACTATTGTAACTGCACTGTAATGCAATTACAATACATAGAACAATACTGTGCTACTACAAAGCAGTATTTTACTGTATTTTGTAATTTGGTCTCTCTCTGTGTTTTATTGTGTTGTACTTTATCACCACTATAATACGTATTAATTTTGATATGTCACTGCTAAAAATGAAAAAAAAAGTCTCCCTAAAAATGCTTTGTTTAAATCTAGAACTCTCCTCCCTCCTGTTTCTGTACAAACCTTTTGCCGCTGTGTGAGTGGGACACGGTTGACTGTCTTAATAGCGTAGAGTATGCTGATGTCTGACCACCAAACTGGTTTTTGCCAGATCATTTGCATCAGGTGTAGATCTCTTTATCACTTAGGACAAGGAACAGCACGCACCTTACAGACATCCTTGGTTTTTCATGTCTTGCTAATTTGAAATTCCATTTGCTCAAATGGTGATGTTTCCTTGCCAATAACAGGAGACAAAGGTCAGTTCCCCTTTACTAGTCTATTCAAAAGTCCCCAATTCATATGTTTTGCCTTGCAGTGCTGAGAGCTCAGTGACGAACTTAATCTGAAGAAAAGCTTATAATTCCCCTACAGGCCTGAGACTTAGACAAGGTAGAATTCCCATGTAGGTCCAGCCAAATTGCAGCTCTTTTATGACCATCTTAATACACAAAGCGAACGAAAACAAAAGAAACTCCCCAGTAGGTGTGTGTTTATTGCACAAGCCCTATAACCTGATCAAAAAAGCACCAACCTGCCACTCTGGGCTGATGCAAACCACCACAAACTTGTCTGGTGTTTATTTGAATAAGAAATCAGAAAAGTTAGGGGCTTACATGATTATAAAGACTGGCCTTTATAAAGAGACTAATTTTAAATTAAAGATGGTGGCTTGGGTCATAAATAACTGAAATGTTTGAAAGTAGTAAACTTAGGGTATTTAATTTTTCGTGCCATTAAGACGTTACTTCGCTTTAAATTTAGTGTAGCCTCTTGTAGTTGTAGCTCAGTCTTGTAGATAAGATGCTGTCTTAAAAAGAATGCGAGACAAATTTATGAAAAATTAATGATAAAAATATTTCAGTCAGTGTTCCTGTCCATCACTGATAAGGGAAACAATATTACCAGCATTCAACAGTAATTTGTGAAATATTTGAATGTAAATTTGACAAGTCATAAACTTTCACACCAAACACAATATGAAATTTCTGCAACCGAGCAAATTGTGTATACTGAAATGAAATTGTTTTTTTTGAACAAACAAATGTAAAGAAAATATCAAAGTTACTGGATATTGGATATTGCAATATTAGATGAGGGCCATTGTATGAAAACAATAAGCTGTGTGAGGGGTAAAATTCTGAAAAGGTGTCAGATTAAAGTCGTAAATTTATGAGAAAATGAACTATGATATTCTCTGACATCATGGGATTTGCAAGAAAAAACTTGGCCATGCATACGTGTGTGTGCCAGTGACTGTGTCTATGGGTGTGAGATTGTATGTATATGTGTGCAAAGGTGTGTATTTATGTGCAATCGCCTCTATCCGCCTTCTGTTGCCATTTTGGTGCATTTTTTAAATTGGGCTAACAGAGTACTCTGTGTACGTGAATCAGCTACAGCCAGATGCAAGCAAAAGATATAAAGAGAAAACTGATATTATTGTATGCAACCCGTACACACTGAAAGCGAAAGACTTTGATGATTGTGAGCCACCTGATGCTATGAGGAATCATCTTATTCTTGAGATGTCATGGGTGATTGAAGATACTGGCACACACACACACACACACACACACACACAAATATATATGCATTATCACACTCATGTATCCTTGTATTCATACACATGTTCCTATGTTACGCATACATAGGCCTGTGTATGTATGTATGTATGTGCTCATGTCTGTATGTATATGCATGACAGCATGCATGTTTTTTTTTCTCGTAGATTTACAAGTGTTTTTTCCACAAATTTATGACTTTACAATTTCAGAGAATATCCAAGTTTTTTTCCTTTGTAAATTTACCACTTTAATCTATAACCCTAATACACAGCCATAGGATGCATCTGGCTTTAAAAAGCTTAAACTTTACAATGATAGTTTCAAATGGTAATTCAGGATAAGCAATATTAAGAACATGGCAGCAACATCATCTATTACCAGCTAATTAAGTACAGGAAAAGAGATTATTATTTACCATCGCGAGGATTCCTACTAAAGTGGGCGACACATAGTACTGACCAAAAGTATTTGAACAACAAAACATCATAATATAGAATGAAGAAATTCATGATGTACCAAGTCTCTCAGCAACTCTGAGAACTTAGTGGTAACACACAATAGTACAGCCTTTGAGACAGATCTGGTGAAACTGATACATTGAGACTAGTCATATAGTTTACTTGGCTTTTAATAAAAATTTTGCTTTGGAGAGTTGGGCAGGGGGGTTAGAGATTGTAGAGGTTAGATGGGATGGGGGTGGTTGGCAAAAGACCATGCAGGGAATAAACTTTTGTTGTTGGGAGGGCATCTAGTCCAGAATCAGGAAACTTTCATTATCCCTGGGAAAATGTTTTAACAGGTTATAATTTATCCAAGCTGGTAACATTAGGAGTTTGTAATGCCAGCTTGTCATCTTAATGGGGATTTAAACCTGTCATTCCAGCTTTGTTTCCTGCGATAGTCTCCTCCTCTTTGTCCTTGTATTTAAAGGAGGAAATTCCCCTTTTATGAGAACAGACAGACTTCTGCACATATTGTTTTTCCGCATGTAAGTACTGGTGAAACATTGCAATATTAAATTTTATATTCCCATTATGTAACTTTTAGTATTGCATGTCATTCCATGGACTATTCCTTTGTCTGTATTCTCAGTATATAAAATTCAACATATAGCCTCAGTATATAATATATATATTATTTCTGTGCTTGTACACTCAGCATATCAGTGAGATGAATATTCAATCCAGCTTTAAGGTCTCATGTCTGCTGTAGTCTGTTGCTGCAGCCATTGCCACGGACATGTTCTTGTTACTGTGATAAGTCAAAGAGTAGTTTGCTTCACCTTTAATAGATTTTGCAGACACATTGCATGGATATCTGTATTTGATGGATTTTATGAAATTGTGAGATAATTTTACAGCAAAAACAGTTCAGGAGACCTTCATAAAGTGTCAAAAATATATTCCATAAATTGTGAAATGTTGATGAAAACTGAAAAAGGGTGGACTTTATGTAACTTTAAAATATGCATTTTTCAGTCATTGCTCCAGTAATTCTGCTAAAATGATCAAGGTAATATACACATCATTTTAAAAGAACAACAACATTTTTAAATTTATGTAGGCTTATGTACTCATGGTAATAATACAACATCCTTACATGACAAAAGCATATAGAAAACATGACCAACCTGTATGATAAAGCCCTTTATAATAAAAACATTTTTCTCTCTAGGTTATATTGGCTGTGTGGGCCATCTTGCTGACAAGTAAGATTGATTGATTGTTCTGAACGTTTTTAAGAGTTTGATTGATTTGCCAAAACACTTTTAAGTAATCTTGTATATTCATTTTCTGTGTAATTTCTAACGTATGCTGTTTCAAATCATTTTAGAGGAATGCAGGTGTGCGGTGCAGGGTGAGTACGGTTTCCATATACTTAACCAAAGTAGTAATAATTCATGCCTGAAATGAGTGAACTATATAGGCTGAATGACTAAGTAACTGTTGCATCTGTACTTTTACACCAATGTAACAACCTCTCACATGGTCGGCTGTGTAGAGACCCCAGAAAACACATAAAGCTCTGGAAAAAAATCAAACGACCATGGCAAAATGTTCAGTTTCACTCATTTCTCAATTTATTTGTGTAACATATAATTTTTTGCAAACTCCAGCCAGGCCCTTCTCTACATCTCATTCATGAAGGGCTGAATTAAAAAATGCAAGTCTTTTAAAAATGTCTTAACTGTTTCCAGAGCTGTATGTAAATGTGTGTAAATTCTTTATTAAGGTTCATTACACATTTGGTTATAATAAAGGTGTAAGTACCGCTATATGCTGTCACTCAATGGTCATGTCAATTCCACCGAGGGGGGTGGCTCAACAGTCTGTGACAGAGAGACAGCCACTCTCACAAGGGGCTCCTATAGCAATCGCGGGAGTCCTATAGTAGTAAATTGGAAACTGAAATCTGTAAGTTGCTGACCTGTGTAACAATATCAAGCTTTGACACCGAGGTATTCAGAAAAATTACTTACTTGGAATGCCGGAAATAAGCAAAAAATAAAAAGTATAAACAAAAAAGTAAAATTAATTCATCACAGTGTCTGGACATAAGGAACACATCATGTCTGCCTGGTTAAACCTCTCACTTTCCTCTGCTGATCAGTATGTTGGACTCAATGGTTCGACCGGGATGATCCAAGTGGAGTAGGAGACTTTGAAACTCTACGGGATCTTCACCAAGAGAACCCAGGAAAGATCTGCAATGCTCCAATCGTGATTGAAGCCACTACTCTGTCTGGGACCCCTGCCTCTCAAACAGGGCAAACTATCCAGAAGTAAGACATTTATTTCTCTACATACAAAGATGCACTTACATGACTTGTCAGTATTACATACAGCAGAGTTTCTGTTAAGAACCATGGTCTTCAGTTGGGTCAAATGGAAAGGAGATTCAGAGAAGAGACGTATTTCTAATAGGCTTTCATTGCTAAAACATTTTTTCCCTGAGTATGTTAGCACTTAAATAGTATTCTTTGTTTATTTAAATATCACCAAAAATGTAAAAACACATTTATTTTTATAACTAAAAGAAAAAAAAACTTAGTAAACATTATGTTATAGCACTGATCAGAATCTGTTTTTAACATTTATATTAGTACATATTATTGTTATATGTAAATTTTGTGGTATAATCGTGTGACAGGACATCGCTAAGTAGATGAAACTGCCTGCATCTAATTAGCATGGCTACATTATAATGTACTGTAAAACAAGCTGTTTAAGGAGTCTTTGTATTCTGACTTTCAGCTATGATACCACTGTTGGCTTTGCTTGTGTGAACAGTCAAAACAAGCAGCCGTGTCTGGATTACAAAGTTCGCTTTCAGTGTCCTCCTTCATTTTGTTCAGGTAAATCAGCACCCATCTCTCTGTGTCTAAATGCACATTGACAGGGTAACACGCATGATAAAGCCAGTATTCACACCCAAAACTATATTCTTGCCTTTATTATAGAATAAAATTTGTCATTTTCTTTAAATTCAATTTGAATTGTCCTCTGCTGCCCACAAACTGTGGCTGATTTGTTACAGGCCTGATTGGGAGTTCTGCAGCAGAGAAATGAAGGTGGAAAAATGTTAGTATTTAAATTAGATGACTTTCTTTCCTACTGTACAGAATCTATCTATTCATTCATTTACATAAAGTACTTATCTAGTTAAGGTCTTTGTTATCCAGATCCTAATGTGGGAGACATCAGGAAGCAAAGATACGTCTTGCAGAGGATATCAGTCCAGGACAGGCCCCTCACACTCACACACAATGTTATGGCTGGATCTGTGTTCAGTTTCTAAGACCTGGATGTGTGAGGCCACACAACTCATTGTTGTTCACTTGAATGCACTGTAAAGAGACTATTCGTGCAGTGAGCTTTGCATGTCATTTTTTGTACGTACCTCCAAAGTTCCAATAAGGCCTGTTGCTGGTACATGAAAAAACACATTTTCTCTGAATTTGCTTTAAAAAGTAAACCTGAAACAACGTCATGAAACACCCTTAGCACCACAAACAGATACCCATCTGTACACAGACATTAATGATTAGTAGTTTGCTAGCCCTACAGACTATTTACAAGGTAATAAACTATTACATGTAAATGGATGTGCAGACTTGTCTCGAATTGAAAATCTCACTCCAGCCAGCTGACCAAAGTTGGCAACCCTGTGCTATGCAACGTTTTCTGAAATGTCAGTACTTTCAATATGAGTGTTTCATTTTCACAATCTGTACTGCCTGGGTTGAGCTGGCACCAAGTACTTGTGTCAGGATCAGCGACACCAACCTTGGAATTGGATGGAATTGGACTGAAGAAAAAAAATTATCTGTGGCATTTCTCATCCCTACTGTTTACTCTGAAAAGTGCTGAGGCAGACGCTGTCAGTTAAACTGTGTATTGTATCAGTTGACTCCCTACATGGTAGATAGTTGATGAACAGATGAATGTGAATGGTGACTGGATGTTGAGTTATGATATTGATGAGAAATTGGAATGACTCCACAGGATTCCTATAGTAATAAATTGGAAACTGAAATCTGTAAGTTGCTGACCTGTGTAACAATATCAAGCTTTGACACCGAGGTATTCAGAAAAATTACTTACTTGGAATGCCGGAAATAAGCAAAAAATAAAAAGTATAAACAAAAAAGTAAAATTAATTCATCACAGTGTCTGGACATAAGGAACACATCATGTCTGCCTGGTTAAACCTCTCACTTTCCTCTGCTGATCAGTATGTTGGACTCAATGGTTCGACCGGGATGATCCAAGTGGAGTAGGAGACTTTGAAACTCTACGGGATCTTCACCAAGAGAACCCAGGAAAGATCTGCAATGCTCCAATCGTGATTGAAGCCACTACTCTGTCTGGGACCCCTGCCTCTCAAACAGGGCAAACTATCCAGAAGTAAGACATTTATTTCTCTACATACAAAGATGCACTTACATGACTTGTCAGTATTACATACAGCAGAGTTTCTGTTAAGAACCATGGTCTTCAGTTGGGTCAAATGGAAAGGAGATTCAGAGAAGAGACGTATTTCTAATAGGCTTTCATTGCTAAAACATTTTTTCCCTGAGTATGTTAGCACTTAAATAGTATTCTTTGTTTATTTAAATATCACCAAAAATGTAAAAACACATTTATTTTTATAACTAAAAGAAAAAAAAACTTAGTAAACATTATGTTATAGCACTGATCAGAATCTGTTTTTAACATTTATATTAGTACATATTATTGTTATATGTAAATTTTGTGGTATAATCGTGTGACAGGACATCGCTAAGTAGATGAAACTGCCTGCATCTAATTAGCATGGCTACATTATAATGTACTGTAAAACAAGCTGTTTAAGGAGTCTTTGTATTCTGACTTTCAGCTATGATACCACTGTTGGCTTTGCTTGTGTGAACAGTCAAAACAAGCAGCCGTGTCTGGATTACAAAGTTCGCTTTCAGTGTCCTCCTTCATTTTGTTCAGGTAAATCAGCACCCATCTCTCTATGTCTAAATGCACGTTCACAGGGTAACACACATGATGAAGCCAGCATTCACACCCAAAACTATATTCTTGCCTTTATTATAGAATAAAACTTGTCATTTTCTTTAAATTCAATCTGAATTGTCCTCTGCTGCCCACAAACTGTGGCTAATTTGTTACATTTCTTTACTGACATCCCAAGTTCAGAAAGTCTTTTGTCATTTTTATGTATACATGCACCTGCAGGGTCGGCCCGTAGCATAGGCAATATAGGCAAATGCTAAGGGCACCATCCATCCAGGGGGCGCCACAAACGGAGGAAGAAAAAAAGTGTAACATTCCATCGGGGCCGGTCGATCTTATAGGTGACATAGGCCTAGGGTGCCAACTTCTTAGGGGACGCTGACTTGCCAGCCATTTTCCCTATGCCATCGGCTAGGACCGTTACTGTGTACCAGGCTGTTAAATAAGCATTACAATATCATTAAACGTTTGCTAGCATTTTAATATTCAAGGTCCTCTCCAAAGCTGTTATCAAAATTTACCTTAAATTTTATTTTCTCTAGCATTTTCTTAGAAAGTATAAGAAATATTACAAGATCAGTAAAATTAATACAAATAGTATTTGATAAAACTATTATTTAACCAATAAAACACAGCATTATTGATTAATAAAATGGCAGATACTTATATTTACTAATCAGAATATTACTGCATAAATCTCAGGGGTTCGTAACACGTACAGTGTGATCTACAAGTATCTGGACAGTGACAGAGAATCAACTCTATACCTTTTATCTTCTTAATTGTGCATGAATTGATCATGTTATAACACACAAGCCCAGGGAACAGCTAAGCAGACGACTGTCCAAACAATTTAGAAGCTGATAGTCTGCACTTGACACAGCCTGTTTCATTCCAAATCCATTAATTCTGAGGATACAATAAGTCAAAATTACATATAAAAGTGTCTGTCCATTTATGAATGGTACTGTATAGGATATGTTGTGCTCTGTGGCCACAATTAACACTGTAACTTCTGTGTACTTATCTCAATACATTGTTTCAATTAAAATTATTATTCTCCTTACAGCATAAAATCAGGTTAAATGCAACTGTAGACCAGCGGATGGAGAGGATTGAGATCAACGTCTCTGTCATGTTTTCATTTTTATTCTGTTTCATCTTTAATGACTTGCTGTTTCAGAAAATTTCATGTATTTTTGATTTGGAAATTATTAATTACGAAACAATACAAAACATAATTCCAGATTTTATAAAGGTTTGTGGGTTCAGACATTTATTTAATTAGTTGTATTTTTGTATTTTTGATGCTTATAATTCATCTTTCAACAATATCCTGGTCAGAGGTGGCGGGGGCTTTCAGCTGCACAGGGTTCAAGGCTGGTACAAGTGCAGAGTTATGGTACAAGCACACAGTTATGGTACAAGGAGGCAAAACAAGTACTGATGCCAGAGTGTAAGGACTGACCTCATATACCAGTTTCTTCAAATCAATCATCATAAATGACATGTTTCTTGATTTCTTTTATGAAAAATTCAAGATAAGGAATCAGAAAAAAACCCTAATAATCCTGACCCATCCTGAGCCCCACCTACCGTGAAGCTCCCTAACCTGTAGTGGGAATGGTAGGAGCTTGAACAAGTACAAGTGGTCTGGTACCATATCACCTTCCACATCTCATGACAGAGTTAAGAACGTTCATCAGTCAACCTCTAAATTTAAATAAATCTTAAGGATTATTTATGTTTGATAGCTTTTTAACTGTAACAATCCAGCTTTTTGACCCTCTTGGGTAAAACAGTTTTATAATTGGAGTCCTTCCTGTGTCATTTCTATTAACAACTGTATCATAGCTAGAGAAACGTTATTATAAACAGCCAAAATTTCATCTACAGGCTGAACACTTCTGCACCTTAGGTGTAGTGATTCATACTCTCCGATTAATGATACCTTCCGATAAAACATCACACACGTCCCAGCGGCTTGCCGGAAACCAAAACTACAGTCTCAGAGTGCTGACCAGAGCCCTGCGTAGATTCATTCTTTCTCTGTTCCACCACAAATGGTTCTGTTGTGTTGGCTATTCTAATAAGCGTCAGGGCAACACTGTAGTAGCGTTCAGGGAACTATATTTAATGCATCACCTTTTACATCGACCGCATATCAGCCACTATCCTGCTTCTATCTTTCACCTTCCCAACATCCTGCGCTCATGTCTGCATCGCACTCTCAGGCTACAGAACATATCCCACATCAACCCCCTTTAAGCAAACAACACACGGTTCTCTTTACATTTCCTATTCCGAATAGCAATTAATGGTTTTCTAAAACCTTTAAGAACATATCTCAAGTTATGTCGTATAAACACAATTATATTGCTACACCTCCTGCATTTCTGACATGTAGCAAAGAGAACATTTGCACAACAACAATTTCCTTATGTTTTCCAAACATTTAACCATCACTAGTTCAAATGGCTCTTAAACTCAAACATTTTATAAATCCAGTCTATTAGGCTTCACCACCTCTCCGCCAGATCTTGTTCTTAGTCCCACATGTCGCTGGGGCGTTACTTCCGGTGTTGATGTTGGAGTGTGTATCAGGTGTATAGAAACGCACTCCTGAGACGGCTCATGCTTGTTACTGCTGTGTTCATCAGAGGACCGCATTGGAGGCAGATGACACCGATTGCACCGCACTGTCCCATGTGGCACATCTGCCAGGTATGAGTGTGGGCTGCTGTGTTCCTTGAAAACTCTGCCCTGCACCTTAGAGTCAGTCAGCCATACTGTGTTACCAGGCTGGAGTTGACTCAGGTCCCTAGCTCTGTGTCATGCATTGTACCTGAAAGTACTGGATCTCCTCCTCTCCTCCTCCCGGGAAAGAACCACGTCGTCGTTAGGTAGACAAGGCCGCAAATGCTGAGGAAGGGCTGCCATTGTGATCCGCAGATGCCTGCCGATGAGGAGTTGTGCCGGACTACACCTGTCACGCAGCGGTGTAGACCTGTACACCAGTAGTGCCAGGTAGGGGTCAGACGCTTTCCTTAGATGGTTTTTGACAGTCTGAACTGCCCGCTCGGCCTCCCCATTGCTTTGAAGGAACATTGGGCTGCTTGTTACGTGTCTAAACCCATAAGCAGCTGCAACGTGCACAATGTTCATCCCCGAAAATTGTGGCGCATTATCAGTTACCAAATTTTCAGGGATGCCATGTCCAGCACACATTGATCTAAGATGGGTAATGGCAACAGAGGACTATGCAGATGACAAGCGAGCAATTTCAACCTACCTGGAATAGTAATCCACTACAAGCAGTTAGTATTGCCCTTTCAATATAAATAAATCCGCACCCAGCCTCTGTCATGGCCTCTCAGGGTATACAGCCGGCAGAATTGGCTCTCTGTGATTCTCCCTCTTCTTCAGACAAATCCGGTAATTATGAACAAACAGCCCAGGGCACCACCCAGACTGACATGCCCGAGCCCTGCACTTGACCACACCTAAGTGTCGCTCATGGAGTTTAGACAGAACATCTAAAGGGAACAACGCTTCTGGATCCAAAGTTCAAAACTCTTGCGTTTGATAACCAAGCAAAAAATTGATTAAGAAAATTGATTAAAGTACCGCCTCCACCAATAACAAAGGCACAACCAGTAGCAGATGACCCAGCTCCTGGACCGAGCAGACAGCCAGAACAACCAAAGGTTTACTTTTATTACCTTAATTTGTCATACTGTTTGTGCAAATACATACAGGCATTACCAACTTCATGCAAGGTCTGGCAGGTCTTTGACCAGAAAGTTCACCAGTTAAGAAGACAACAAAACCCTACAGCAGATGCCATGGTGGAAGTTTGGCGTTTCTTAGCTGATGGATATCTGGATCGAGCTGAAAGCCCAATTGCATACTGGATGCAGGTAGAACTCCAGGGTCTCCCCCCGCCTGCACAAGCTGGCACAGGCCTTCCCGGCTATTCCGGCAACATCTGTGCCATGTGAAAAGAGTGTTTTCAAAAGCTGGCCAGGTAATGAAATTATTTTTTCCTTCTCTGCAAGCTGTCTTTTAAACAGGTGCCAGTTTATTTCAGGTAACAGAGAAGAGGAGGAACCAGCTAAAGTCCCAAAACATGGAGAAAACTCTCTTTCTGAATAAAAACCTTTAAAACTGTTGTCTGAAACTGTTCTATTCTGTCCAAATGAACTAAACTAAACCATTCCTATAACCTGCTCAACATACAAAAACCTAGATGAGCATTCTAACCTCAGTAGCGAATTAATTATGCACACTCAATACTCAGATGGTATGTAAATATAGAAATTATGTTTTAACAATACACAACCATGGGAACAAATAATGTCTATCAATGATATAAGACCCAATTTCGGTTTTGATTGACTGTATTGACTTGGAGAAATTATTGAAATTGTTTTGATGATTCTAAATTGCCATCTCATGTCAAAAATCATCTATTGTGTTTTTTGTCTCGCAGTTGTGTGCGATTTGTTAAGTGGGATTGTCCATTAAACGCTATTCCCACCTCTCAAAACTTTTAGAAAGCTATGCAAATCGCTGTGCTACTACTAGTTTCTGTTAAAAGCGTAAAATACTCTCAGATCATCACTTCTTATCTTACGCTCCTCGTGCAGCGAAGGGTATATGCACAGTTTGATTATACAAATAGATTTAACACGAAATAGGAGCTGTCTTTTTAGAGTTAAACTAAATAAGCAAGTATAGGACGTGGATCGGTCACGCATGGCAGGTACCCGATCCGTCAAATAGGTTTGGATCGCCGCCGATACCGATCCGAAAATCGGATCTGTGCATCTCTACAAATTATTACGATATAATATTTTTCTCTACCATAACACGTAAGGAGCTCCGTACAGTTCACTATATTTTGAGTGTAACTTTTTAACAGCAGTTGGCGATGTAAGACTACAGTCTGCTAACCTTTAGTAAGGCGGAGCCATAAGCAGTAGAGAGAGTATGGCACATTGCACACATTCAACAGCTGCATAGCTATGAGGTTCTTAGTGTTGGAAGCATTGTTTGTTTTTTTACATATACAATGTAAAACACCCCAGTCAATGTCTGGTACATTTGGCTTATGGTTATAATACACCCTCGTTTCCAAAAACTTTGCTTTAAAAACAGACACAGATCTATAATGGAAATCACTTCATGGACTCAGGAACCAGGGCCGTGATCAGTGGGGGGGAAAAGGGGAATGAGTTACCAGGGCCCCATGTGGGGGGAGGGCCCCTAAGGAATCTGGAATTTTATTTTCCTTTAAATATTAGTATTA
>JAODUD010000139.1:50573-61494 GCA_026784285.1 Stomatorhinus walkeri
GTTTGGGCTCTGATGAGTGAGATGGTCACTCACTAAAGAGTGAAGGCACACCCACTACAAAGACCTCAAACGGAAAGCGTTTGGGCTCTGATGAGTGAGATGGTCACTCACTAAAGAGTGAAGGCACACCCACTACAAAGACCTCAAACGGAAAGTGTTTGGGTTCTGATGAGTGAGATGGTCACTCACTAAAGAGTGAAGGCACACCCACTACAAAGACCTCAAACGGAAAGCGTTTGGCTTCTGTTAATTGAGATGGTCACTCACTAAAAAGTGAAGACACACCCAGCTCAACAATTTCTTGCAAAACACTGCATGTCATGTTTCCTGACTGGAGACTGTTGTGCTAGAACAAGCCTCTTCAGGCAGAATTTACCTCTGACTTCACTTGGCGGAGGCTCATTCTGGGCACTTCCTCCTGTTCCCACCCCCCCGATTCACCATTGCCCTCTAAAACAATGTTACTTGATTAGATTCAAGGGTACCGGTGAACAGTAGAAGTGTATATACCTCACTCCATCTTGGCTTATGCTTTAATTTTTAAATTGTCACCTTTTCACATCAAGCTGCATGCCAGGAATGATTTCCTTTGTTAAAGCTAAGAAAGCTGTGGTGAAATACATGTGAACCTAGCAATGCAGGCCCATATCACCATAGCAACTCCATGTTAGTAAACAAACAACAGACTGCTATCTCATTCATGCGGATATAGGAAAAATGGCTAACAATCATTTCCAGTAACTGCATTATATATTACGTTTGTGTTTGTGAATCTTATGCAACATTTTTGGTACAGCAAAATAATAAAGCTAACATTAATTAAACAAAAAAGTCAAGACATGTATTATATATTGTAAAATACCTTCATCGGGTACAAAGAACCTCAGGTCCATTTAGAGTTGTCATTACAGTAAGTTGTGCTTCTGGTTTTAGATTAAGGTGCATTGTTTCATCATATCATGAATTGGGCTACTGTCTCAAGCATGTTGTTTTAGCAATTGGAGCTATAAGGCAATTTAAATGTGATATACCGTGTTAGCAAGCTAGTTAGATAACTAGTTGATCAAATTAATGCTGAGTAGGAATTTTCAGTTGATTATGCAAATAAAGGTTAATATGGAAATGTTTCTGTGAAGCAGTTTGTTTACCTGTCACTGTGGATCTTCCTGAACAGCAGCAAACCTTAAAACTATTGTTCACATTTTTAAAAGAGTCTGAATGAACAGGAGTTAGTTTAATGTACCGCCTTGCTCCTATATAGAAGTTACATTAGCTATTAACAGTATAAAAGATGCTTTTCAAAAATTGTGTCGTCTGTTCTGACCAGCCAGAGCAAAACCAGGTTCCAAGCAGGTAGGATTAAAAATAGGCATCATTATGATGTTTTATCAGTGCTGACTTCCGCGTCCTGATTTACGACGCCGTCGTCTACATTGCTGCCCTTCTGCACGATCAGCCCAATCTGCCAGGAAGAAGGTTCTACTGCGAGTGCAAGGCAATGTCTGTAATTATGAATGTAATAGTGATGATAATTTAAAACAGGTTAAAATAGGTGCCAGTAAAGTGAAACTTTTTTGCTGACAAAGCTCATTATTTTGGCACAACTACACACAAACATGGTTCGTTAAACTGTGTGTGTGTGCCTGGATTAGGTTAATATTACATTGTGAGGACCAAATGTCCCCCACAATGTAATAAAATCCTGTTTTTTGACATTGTGGGGACTATGTTTCAGGTCCTCACAAAGATCTGTGAATGCAATAAAAAAAACTAAAAATTCTCAAGGCTTGTAGTTTGGTTACTTGCCGATAAGGTTAAGGCTTGCAGTTTGGTTACTTACCAGTAAGGTTACGGCTTGTAGTTTGGTTACTTACCAGTAAGTTTAAGGCTTGTAGTTTGGTTACTTGCCGGTAAGGTTAAGGCTTGTAGTTTGGTTACTTGCCGGTAAGGTTAAGGCTTGTAGTTTGGTTACTTGCCAGTAAGATTAGGGCTTGTAGTTTGGTTACTTACCAGTAAGGTTAGGGCTGGGTAGGGGTTAAGGTCGACATGTTAGGATTACAGTTTTCCCCATAGAAATGAATGGAGTTCCCACAAAGATACAATTACAAATTTGTGTATTTGTAGTATATAATCTGTAATAACATGAATTCATGTCAATTGGTAGGATGGTGGGTAACGCAGTGAAGCACTGATTAGCACTGTTGCCTCACATCTCTGCACCCATAGCTTCTAGGACAGGTCACAGATCCCCCAGGACAGGTCACAGATCCCCATGACCCCACATCCCCCATAACCAGACATAGTACCAGCAGGTACAGAAAATGGATGGGTGGTGCCCTCTAGTGGTGATCAGCTAATATGCATTCACGGGAGGGTAATATTCTTAATTTTTCCGGTGTTCATCTTACTTTTTCTGCTCCTGGAGGTTTAATATGATTAGATAATTAGGCTAAGAAACTGCAATAAATCTGCAAGACCATCAGGAGCAGAAGAAGTGCCCTGTGCTGCCTGAGATAGGCTCCAAATTCCCCATCATCCTATGATTGGACAATGGAGGATGTTCAGATGTTAAGTCACATCAATATCTAGGTAAGCCAACCTGAAATTGCTCACTAACACAATTGAATGGCCTATCAGATTTATCATGAACAACTAATCCCTTGTCTATAGTAAGTAGTGATTAGTGCTCAGACAGGATGCTCTTCTGGGCATGATCCTTCAGAGAACACCCGAGGGACCAAACCTTCTGGGCATGATCCTTCAGAGAAAACCTGAGAGACCAAACCTTCTGGGCATGATCCTTCAGAGAACACCTGAGGGACCAAACCTTCTGGGCATGATCCTTCAGAGAACACCTGAGGGACCAAACCTTCTGGGCATGATCCTTCAGAGAATACCCGAGGGACCAAACCTTCTGGGCATGCTCCTTCAGAGAATACCTGAGGGACCAAACCTTCTGGGCATGATCCTTCAGAGAACACCTGAGGGATCAAACCTTCTGGGCACGATCCTTCAGAGAACACCCGAGTGACCAAACCTTCTGGGTATGATCCTTCAGAGAACACCTGAGGGACCAAACCTTCTTGGGCATGATCCTTCAGGCTTAACGTTCTGACAGAATAAGGTGCTATTTACTTTGGATTAAATAGATGCATAGGAATGTGACCTAATTATATTAATTTTAGGACACTTTGTGTCATGACGGCAGGGTGAAGCACGACCCAGAATGCAGGCGGATGCTGAGAAACCCCAGGATTGGGGCATTTATTGAGCAGTCTAGTCACGCGCAAAGCTGGGGAAAGAAAGGAGGTTGAGGGGCCTTCAGAACAATGTGAATTTTGCTCATGCAAAATAGGAAGCAGTATGAAGTATAAACTGTATTATTAACAATGCCATGTTAAGCGAACATTGGGGTGCTGTTCCCGCTAAGGAAAGCTATATGAGTGAGCTTAAGTTATCACAGTGGTCATTTAGCATTATACTGTGAAGGAACTGTCATTTTTTATGAATAAGGCCAATAGGCTTTTACTTCAAAAACCCCATAAAACACATTTTGATTTTTACAGAAAAAAATAATTCACTCAAACATTGGCTTGCAAAGATCAGGAAGGGAGCTGTACCTTATAGTACCTTTGCTAAATCCAGTAATTATTGCATTATAAATGGTACTTTATGGTCCCTCAAACAGCCTTCTGTTATAAACAGCCACCTGTCATAATGAATGGCCATTCTGCAGAGCTCTCCCATTGTACAAACACAGACTCCCAAATATCCAAATATCCATTGCTCGGTGACCACCTGACACTATAGACACATGAGAGGATGTTCTCAGCAGTCAGCTGACATCCTGGTTGAGTGTCACCGGTCTGCCAAGGTCATGTTCCTCAGTAGCTCAGCATTTGAGTTTCTCAGGGTTCTGTCTTGAGTCCAGTGCTTCTTCTTGGGATTCTAATTCCATGACTGCTATGCTGGGTATGGCAGATACACTATATGGACAAAAGTATTGGCATAGTCATTGAATTCGGGTGTTTCATTCAGATCCATTGCCACAGGTGCATAAAATCAAACACCTTGATGCATGTCACATTTACAAACATTTCTGAGGGAATGGGTTGTTCTGAAGAGCTCAGTGAATTCAAGCATGGTACTGTCATAGGATGTTACCTTTGCAATAAGTCAGTTTGTGGAATTTCTTCCCTGCTAGATATTTCATGGTCTGCTGTAAGTGGTATTATTGCAAAGTGGAAGTGTTTATGAACAACAGAAACTCAGCCATGAAGGGGCAGACCAGATAAAGTACAGAATGATATCACCAAGTGCTGAGGCGCATAATGTGTAAAAGCCGTCAATGCTTTGTTGACTGAATGGCAGCAGAGTTCCAAACTTCCTCTGTCATTAACTCCAGCACAAAAAAAATGTGCACCAGGAGCTTCATGGAATGGCCGAGCAGCTGCATGCAAGCCTCACATCACCAAGCACAATGCCAAGCATCGGATGGAGTGTGGTAAAGTATGACATCACTATACTCTGGAGCAATGTTATGCGGAGGAATCACACTTCTCAGTCTGGTAGTCTGATGGACGATCCTGGGTTTCCGGAGATCGCTACCTGCCTCAGTGTTCTATCTGTCAAAATGATGGATGACTTTCAGATTTTTTTGTTCCCTCCCAACTCCAAACCCTGAACCGAGTATTTTGTGATTTTGATGAGAGCTGGGAAGGACTAAAAATGTGAACCTTATGCGGGTCCCTGAGGGCTGGGTTGAGAAATGCTGCTCTAAAGTTTTGATTTCTTTGAGAGCAAGTGTTTCAGTTTGACTTGCTGGAAGTTTCCTGTTTTTGATAATAAAGACTTTGGCTTGACCCCCTCTGTCAAGCTCATGTTGTCTCCTGCACTCCACATATGCTGAAAGCAAACAAAGCAAGAATCAAATTATAGTGTACAGCCACTATTTATCCTAGGTTACATATTCTGTTGACTTTTTGGGTGAGTGATTTAGTGACAGTTGGGTGGCATGGATAATATATTCAGTTTTCTATCTGTGTCAATAATGAGGCCTATATAAAGGATATTCAGTGCATCTCCACTACTGACAGTCTACTTATGGACAAAAAAATTCTTGGTACGTATCCAGCGGATATTTCGGGGGTATTTATGTCTTTACTAGAATTACAATTTTTAAAATTCATGATGCTGTTCTTGTTAAATATCGCAACTGTGTTACATTTATTTCAGAAATGGTGTGATATTCAGCTGAATGTGTTATAATTTTTAATATATATTACATGTCAAAAAGTGTCATCATACTCAATGCACTATTTGGGTGCATTTATGTAGCTTATAATTCACTCTTTAACTCCAGTCTTTAATTCCAATTACTTAATCTAATGAACCAAATGAACTGTAACTCCACCAGTGATAGGAGAAGCAACAGATCACACTGGACCTGGGAGCTCTGAAGGTGCTTCAACACCTCCTCTTGTCTGTTTTGTCAAAGAAAAACATAGTTCTGTGATATTTATCTCACAGTGGCTCAGAGGCAACTTTATCAATATTTCTCCAAAAAGGTTCCAGTTGATAGCTGTTGATAGCTACTGATTTATTTATTATATCTGTATTTATGTGTAGCATCATATGAGGCCCAAGGAAATGCATTTCAATGCATTATGTACTTAAAGATGGATGTGTTGACAATAAAGAACTCCTGAGTCTTAAGTATTCAAATATTACAAAAGAACCTGAGTGAAGTCTATTGGTTGTTTGGACTCTCCGCAGCACCCTGAGCTCTAAGCGTCTTCCTGTGCCCGTGATCACGTCAGCAGATGCCAGTCACGCCTTTACTCCTCTCTGTCCTCCTTCCTCTAGACTCTATGACCATGAAGGCCCTGGTCGGATCTCTGCTGCTGTGGAGCACCTTCACTCTTGGTGGAACCACGGGTGAGCTGGGTGTTTGTCCGAGGCGAGCTGTCGTTCAGGAAGCCAAGTACAGACCAGATTTATTTACCTTACTTGTTTCAATGCAGTTCATATTCATTAACCTGGCTTTGAATAAATGAAAACAATCAATGTGTATTGACTGATATGAAATGCATTTAGACTCTTCTTTGACTTTTTAGCAGAAGAACCTTAGATGTGTTTTACACATCTTACACATTTTGAAGTTGTAAAATTATTGTTTCCAACCAGCTCAATTCTAAACTTGTTGAATGATTTTGTCTGACCGGCAAAACAGCTAACCCAGACTTTCCTGATTGGCCACTCCGACCCTGGTGGGTGGGAGTGGTGATCAGTGTATCTCATTTTTTTTGTTAATTTTAAAAAATAAATAAAATAATATAAGGAATTACTATTTATCATAGAACTTTTGAAAACAAAACATGCTTTTTCATCGCAGTCTATTCTATTGCTGGATTCATGAATTACCACTGTCGGACTTCTGGGCAAATGAGTAAATGAGCTTTCAGGTGTAATTGAGCTTACGCGTAATATAAGTGGTAGGAAAGTTGGAGAAAACTATTGAAATGATATGCCAGTTACCAGATAAAGACTATATTTCTAAACATGACATTTTCTATGGCATCACAGCTTCCCTGTTTATATCTTAAAAGTGCTTTAACATATAAGAATACGGTTCCCTCTGCAAACCTGCTTGACACCTGAGGAACTTTGAGTCTGTTCTGCAGTGACGGAGCCCTGAACATCACCAGTCTATTCAGTCTTTAATTCTGTGTGATTCTGCAGAAAAGAATGTGGCTCTGTGGGGAACTGCGATTCAGTCGTCTGTCTGGACCAACAACAATATTGCTGCAAAGGCCATCGATGGAGACCGCAATTCAGTGTTCAGCCAGAATTCCTGTTCCTGCACTAAAGCAGAAACTAATCCTTGGTGGAGAGTAAACCTGCAGGTGGAGTACGTAGTCACATCTGTCACGATCACCAACAGGGGGGAGTATCACACAAGGATAAATGGAGCCGAGATCCGTGTCGGAAACTCCCTGGAGAACAATGGCAACAGCAATCCCAGGTACTAAAATGCAAATCAACATTATTATTGGGATGGTGCCGTCATCATTCCTTTTCTCATGCATAAATTTCAGACTCACCCATATTTGAATCTGAATATTCTAAGCCCTTCTATAGGTTTGACTTTTTCAGTCTTTGGACCTAGGTCAGTTCTCTAACACCCTCTAGGATACAGCATTCCATCTTAAAATGCAATCAATCAAACACTGAGTCACTTAAATATTGATGAAGTATTTTTTGTCTTCATTCAGGTGTGCTGTCATCTCCACCATTCCACCTGGCAGTTCCAGCACCTTCTACTGCCACGGCATGAAAGGACGATATGTCAACGTGTTAATTCCGAGACACGAGTACCTGACTCTGTGTGAGGTGGAGGTGCATGCCAGCCCTGTGATTGGTTAGTGTTCATCCCGAGATACGAGTACCTGACTCTGTGTGAGGTGGAGGTGCATCTCAGCCCTGTGATTGGTTAGTGTTCATCCCGAGATACGAGTACCTGACTCTGTGTGAGGTGGAGGTGCACGCCAGCCCTGTGATTGGTTAGTGTTCATCCCGAGATACGAGTACCTGACTCTGTGTGAGGTGGAGGGGCAGGCAAGCCCTGTGATTGGTTAGTGTTCATCCCAAGATACGAGTACCTGACTCTGTGTGAGGTGGAGGTGCACGCAAGCCCTGTGATTGGTTAGTGTTCATCCCGAGATACGAGTACCTGACTCTGTGTGAGGTGGAGGTGCACGCAAGCCCTGTGATTGGCTAGTGGTCATCACACACAACTGGTTGGTGCTGTTACTGTACAACTTGGAAATATATCAAATTCATGTTGATAGCGGGTTTTTAAGGTATAAGAAAGATAAATGGGTTTTCATAAACTGTATTTTCTGCTTTCTTTCCTGAAGAAAATGTGGCCTTGAGGGGCAAGGCGACCCAGTCGTCCCAGTTCAGCTTTGAAGGTGCTGCAGACAAAGCCATTGACGGAAACCGCCATGGAGTGTACACTGACGGGTCCTGCTCCCACACCAAGCCTCAGGCTGACCCTTGGTGGAGGGTGGATCTCCTGGATGTGTACAAAGTGACCTCGGTTAATGTCACCAACAGACAAGACGCACATGCAGACAGGATCAAAGGAGCTGAGATTAGAATTGGAAGCTCCCTGGAAAACAATGGCAAGAGCAACCCGCTGTAAGTCGTTCCCCTGTTTTTACCCAAAAACGTTTGTGCTGACTTCTGATCTAAAGCCCACTGTTATATAATATAAAACACGCACCATCCTGGATGGAATATGGGTACAGCTGCTTTTCATGGTTCCATTAACAAATCAAACTGAAACAGTTATACTGTACAATATGTACTAAAGTGCTTGATTCTCCAGGACTGTGTTATACTACATACATAAGTATAAAAAGATAATAGAGGGTGTAAACATTAAACAGGCAATAATCATGAGCTGTAAAGTGACAGGTGGTAACGCAACGTGTCAAATAAAGAAGTCAATATTTACTGTACAGTGGGAGCACAAATGGGAGATAGACCGGCACAAGTTGAGCAGGCTGTGGTGGAACGGGGGTTTGCACTAGATCCTAGACACTATCCTGATTAGGGATCTGAATTGCCTGGAAAAGTCTTCCTCAGCCCTTCTCTGCTGGCATTCCGGCAGCGGCAGAATTTCTCTGATCTCAGCACTGAGAAGAGGCTGTTGTTGGGGTGGCTGGGATTCTTAGTAATCTTTCTTGGATATTGGGGAGAGCATGTGAACATGCTTATGAGGAGAGGTTAGCTGAGCTGAATCTGTTCAGCCTCGCACAAAGGAGACTAAGGGGGACATGATCCAGGAATATAAGATTCTAACAGGTCTGGATGCTGTTCAGCCAAATGGCTACTTCAATATTAGTTTAAATACTAGAACTCATGGCCATAGGTGGAAGTTAGCGGGATTTTTAAATGGATTTGAGAAAGCACTTCTTTACACAGCATGTAGTTAGAGCAGGGAATTGTCTTCCTGCTAGTGTATCGGAAGCTAAAACCCTGGGTTCCTTTAAATCAGAGCTAGACAAGATTTTAACAACTCTGACCTATTAGTTAAGTTCTCCCCAGACGAGCTTGATGGGCTGAATGGCCTCCGCTCGTTTGTAAATTTCTTATGTTCACACAACCCTCTGGAGAACTTTGTGGTTCTAATGTGTGCTGCTCCCAAACCAGATGGTGGGTGCTGTCAATGGTGGCTGCTTAGAAACTCTTTAATGGAGTGGAGGGTCTGCCTGAAATCCCTGAAACGTCTTAGATAGTAGTAAACATTGGGATGCCTCACTCACGAAGGAATCAGGATGATTGAATCAGAGACCCGATTAAGTAAATAAAGAGGTTCCTGAAGCTGTTTCCATCCTCTCCATTGATGCAATATTGATTCTCAATTCAATACTGTTGTTTTCTTGCACTTTAATGTTTGTAATAGAAAAAGGTTCATGGTTCTGTTTCCTGTTCCAGGTGTGCTACTATTTCATCGATCCCTACTGGAAACACCTACACCTTTAAATGTCCTGACATGGAGGGACGTTATGTTACCATTATCATACCAGGAGATAAGAAGGTCCTGACCCTGTGTGAGGTGGAGGTGATTGCATACCCCACTATTATCTAAAGTACAGATACGTGGCACTGTGGGTGAGATGGTTTGGGAGCTCTGCAAGGTCACTTGCATCATCAGGAACCCAGATTATGACCCTACATACTGTCTAACCACCATGCTAATTATATTTTGCAAAGATTTTGCAATGGAATTGAACAAATTTTTCAAATTAAAATGAAAGCTTCCTGACAATTGCCTCGTATTTAATGAGAAATGTAATTGGATTTAGCCTAGTTTTTCTGTCATGATTACAAAATTATGTTTCTTAAATCTTTGATTGCATTTTCAACTGATACTTTCATCTTAAATTTTAAAAGAGATTATGAAATTGTATAAATTGTAAATACTGAAAACACCACATGATAATACATTAAATACTGTTTAAAATTTGGCTGAATAACGATATCATCACAGATATCTGACAACCAGCACATTCTAAGCAACATAAAACAACCAACAGTGTTCTAATGTGGCTCAAAACTGCAGCAGATGCATCGTTCACAAAAACTGCAAAACTAATTATCTTGCCATGGGGAACAGGATGGGTCACCAACCCATTATAGGGCACCAGGCAGGGAACAACTCAGGATGGGTCACCAACCCTTTACAGGGCACCAGGCAGGGAATAACTCAGGATGGGTCACCAACCCATTACAGGGCACCAGGCAGGGAATAACTCAGGATGGGTCACCAACCCATTATAGGGCACCAGGCAGGGAACAACCCAGGATGGGTCACCAACCAATCAAAGGACACACTAACACACACCATCCACTCACACAAATACAACATACACCTATGGGCAACCCCACGACGACATGGGGAGAACATACAAACTCCACATATACAGACCCGAGTGGAGACTCGAACCCAGGTCCCAGAGGTATGAGGTGACAGTGCTGACCACCACACCACTGTGCCACCCCTGCAAAAGTACAGTATATTGCAAATATCTAGTGTAGAGAATGTACATGGTACACAGACAGAACAAAGGCGCATAACCTGGTGTCAGGAACATGAAACCCAAACCCCTGAATGCTAGAAAAACAGTGTTTCATGTCTATTTATTGTTATAAAAAACATTATCTGCATTATGTGAATAATAGTATGTATAGTATATCACATACTCCTTTATTAAGCATGCAATAATATTATGTATAGTATATCACATACACCTTTATTAAGCATGCAATAATAGTATGTATAGTATATCACATACACCTTTATTAAGCATGCAATAATAGTATGTATAGTATATCACATACACCTTTATTA
>JAODUD010000139.1:94449-112109 GCA_026784285.1 Stomatorhinus walkeri
GGATGCTATGTATTGTTGATGTCGGGTCAGGGAGGGTCAGTTATTAACACAGCTGATTAGTTAATCAGGCCTCCGCAGGGCATCACGAGCCCAGCAGCATCATTAGTGATTCAGGAGCAGGTCTGACTTCATCCCCCGACCCGCCGAGGACACAGAGCCCAGGGGTCTGCAGACGGCTGCTGTCTGGAAGCCGTTTGCTGCTGCAGAGAGGGCACGGGGGTACGTCTGTTTTTAAGCATTTTGTAATTTCCTCAGGCATGTTCCTCGGGCTGACTTCCAGCACCAACGTGCACCGTGTGGGATTGCGTTCCCCAGGAGAGCCCGGCCTGCACACGGCCCTGTACCCGAGGCTCCCTTGATGAGCTCAGGGCTGCAGGAAAGCTCTACGCACTATTGGCAGGGATATTAATATCCATTATCCTCTGAATATACCTAGTCGATACTCCCCCTCCCCCACCGACAGGCCAAAGCTACCGGAATCCTTAATCGAAGAGGATGAGAGAGATGGGGTGACCATTATCGGGATTACGTGACTAAAAATATACATGTCCTGAATGAGCATCTCTCACCCTCCCCCAACCCCCACCACAATATTCCAGAAGATGGGGGAGGCAGATGACAGCAGAAATTCAGTAGCTGTTACCATATGGTGCCTGAATACTTTATAAAATCCCTCTGATACATTTGGATAGGTACTGCATTAATGAGCTCTAACTACCTTTTCTGATGGCCAACAAACCTAGAAAGTTCTGTAGCACAGACACTAGAAGAGACGGTAAGTTGAAAGATATTAAATATCACAGTGTGTGCATTACAGCTGTACAGGAGCGTAGAAGCAAGGCTGCGGGTCTCTGATGGTGTAGCTGCGGTGCCCCTGCGGCTCCACCCGAGCGACTCCACCCAAACTCCTACCAGGCGAGATGATGTAGAAGAAGTTCTTGAACTCGTCCATCCACACTTCGGCCAGCCGACGATTATTCTTGTTGATGATTTGGCCGGTGCCCCCAGGGAAGGTGTAGGGGGTAGCCTTGCGGAACACGTGACCCACGTGGGAGCATGTGACGATCTCGAGGGTCCCGCCACACTGCCAGATCTGCACCAACGAGGGGCAGAAGGGAAAAGCGCAACTGAAGCGAGACGCGGCAATGCTGTCACTGGCGCCACGGAGAGCTACTCCGAAGCGTCTACAATTTGAGAAAGCGCTGAGATTCTTCTCTCGGTCGTTGCTGCGTCTGACATGTGTTACTTTGTTGCCTCAAGGGCTCTTGCTATAAGATGAATAACAGCAATAATACACCAACACATTAAAAGCTGATGTGTGCAGACTTTTGACTTATATCGTACTGCCTGTCTAACAAGCTATTGACTATATTTTGAGTAGGAAAAAGAAAAAGAAATTAGTCAGGCAGTTCCTGCAAAAAATAGATAAATAAGCCCAAGTACATTTTTAAGATGTAACACAGAACCTGGACTTTCATCCCTATAAAATGAAACAGAAAAGCCTCCCTTGAGATAGAGGCTGCATCACAAGTAGTTGTGAAGCGGGTGGTAGCCTGTGCCCCCACCCGCCATGTCTCCATAGAGCACTGGGGCATGTCATTAGGAGGCCTTCAGACGCCTCCTGAGGTTCCCACCTCCCACGGAGGAACCTCAGCACCGTCCCAGGGCTCTCCAGAGCTACACCCTCAGACAGGCGGAGAAGACGTTGCTTATTCATTAGCTTTGCTGACACGGGGCCTGTCCGCCGGACGGACGTGACACTGGCAGTTTTGTCACGGAGACTGCAGGGATATTTTGATCTCTGCCCTCCAGGGGCAGGTTGAGGACTGTCCCTTCATGGAAATGCCAATGGAAGCATGAAAAAGCAGCGACAGACCTGATGAGTGGGCAGAGATGGCCGAATACCTCCGCGGACCAAACATCACCCTCAGAAATTCATCTGGACGACGTCCTTTAATCTAAGCAGCTTCCACTTTGGCCCCATCAGAGAGGAAAAAAAACATCACGTACCCTGAAGGAGATTTCGAGATTCTCCCCTCCCCATATGTCCATGCCAGCATCGTAGGTGCCGATCTCCTGGAAGTAGTCTCTGTCGATGGAGAAGAGACCCCCAGCCATAGTGGGCGTCCTGCCGGGAGACAACGGCGAGTCGACAGTCAAACTGCAGTGCCTCTAGCTGCCCGGAAACACCAGACGGGGGCGAGGAGCACAGCACAGCACAGCACAGCCGCTCCCCCCTCTGCAGTCGGACGTCCAGGGACACCCCGACACCCTGATTTATTAGCAAATGTCTCTGATGGGTCTGCCATCAGCCATCATCAACAACTCAAACTTGAACTGCGTAGAGTCACTGTTTGGGTCTCAATCAACTGTTGAGATGGTCCCCAAAGATTGGAGGGCAGGGTAGAGCCCCCTTGTCCGGGACAGGAGAGTCCTCTGTGGCACAGACTGTGACTCTCCTCTCCTCAGAAGTGATGTTACAGAATCAGTGTCCTTATCTCAACACAACATTTACGATTCAGACATCAGCATCTCAGTGAATTTAACATAGCTCTATGTGGCAAAGAGAGATGGAGGAACACACACACACACACACACACACACACACGCAGATAGACACACACAGAGAGACACATGCACAGAGACACACGCACAGAGACACATGCAGAGACACACGCACAGAGACACATGCAGAGACACACGCACACACACGCACACAGACACACGCACACAGACACACACACAGAGACACACACACAGAGACACACACACACACACACTTTCACACACTTTTTTGTTGGATATCACTGATCTCCTCATAGCTTCTTTAATCTCCCTCTTCTCTTAATGGCTTGCATCACTGTCTGAGGTCTGCAGAAACGCAGACGTCCAAGCGTTTTCCAACCTGAGCCGTATCTGCTCAGAATGCGGGGTGTGGTGGCAGGCAGGAATCAGCATGTAAATAATTCATGAGGGCAGGACACTGGGGGAACTTAAAAGTGTAAAGTAATAAACCCTGCCTGTAAACGTGTCTGTGTGATTTGCAGGGACAGTGGGTCAATGGCCAATCAGCAGAAGATGAGAGGCCACAGGGGGAGGGAGTAGCCAATGGCAACACTCCCTATCCAAAAGGCCTTCCAAACCACAGAGGCCATTTCAAGAGTAACCAGAGGATGAGAAAAGGCCATAATGAACCTCCTGGATCATCAATAGAGGTACAGTCTGGGAGGGTGTGTGTGTGTGTGTGTTTGTGTGTGTATGGGGGGGGGGGGAGATGTGAGAGTCAGCACAGGTCCCAGTGGCCCCCCTGCGGCACACTGCCCGTGTCCCCAGTCCGGCCGAGCTGACAGCAGCCTTCATTAGTGCCGGCAGACCATCCATATTCAGAACAGCATCTCTCTCTCTCTCTCTCTCTCTCTCTCTCGGCTGCCAACATCCATCAGCGTAGAAGCAGAAAAACAAACAGCATATCTGAGCAGGGCACAGTGCCGCGGGGCTCCGGGGTACGCTGTGATTATACACGTCCGGCCTGAGGGGGCCGGCCCACCCCAGGACCCCCCATTCAAGGGCCTAGCTGGGTGCTCCCCATGTGGAGAGGTCGTCACCCCACCCTGAGCAGGGCCATGGCTTTTGCTCGCTGGGCTTCCTGGCACTGGACAGCAGTGCAGCTGCACTGTACCACCCTCCTTCAGTGCTCCTGCACCTATCCAGTTTCCCCAGTCGATTCCTCCCCAAACCCTCCTCCTGAGCTCCCTCTCCCACACAACCTGTGGCTGTGACAACCAGGAAAATCCCAGAGGGGGTGGGGTTTTGAATTGACGGATGAGAGGAAGTGTGGATGTTTACAGCAGGGCTACCCGATGCACCGGCAGGAAGGGGGGTCGCGCAGAGGCCCTGAGGCCCCGGACCCAAACAAGACAAAGGAGCAGCTGTTTAGGAACATCACTGACGGACTGACCGCTGTGGCTGCCCACAGGTCAGAGGGGTCACAGTAACTCACAGACACCGACACCCCCAAAGCCCAAAGCACTGTGTAGTTTGTGTGTTGATACGAGCCGTTGACACTTCCTGCTCTTGCGTGAGGATTAACAGGATCCCTATTTCAGTCCAGGCTTTCCGGCAGCCTAGTGATTCCATTTATTAATCACAGCAGCTCCCAGACTGAGGGCAAACCCAGAGAGTTCAGCCCGGACCACGTGGCCCCCCCATGAAGGCTATCTGAAGGCAGGGCACCTGCACAACATTGGGTGGCCGCCTGTTCCCAAGGTACAAACAGGCTCGCCCAGATTTCGGCTCTTTGGATCGGAGTCTGCAGGACCGGCTAACAACACAACAGTAAGTTAATAAAACTGGAACCCCTGCTTTCCTTCCTGTCATCAGTCAGTGTCATCACTTAATCATGGCTAGAATCAGAATACAGAAGACCGGGTGTAATGTGAGGGGATTCCCGTCCCCCATGGCGGCCCAGCTCGGGTACATCAGCCCAGCCCCCCCCCCATCCCCAAGGTTTCCCTGGCTAGACCCCCCAAGCTCACACAGCTGCTCAAGTCTATTCCCTTCATTTTTCATTCTCCCCCACAACCTTCTTTCTCTCTCGCCTCGGTTAAAATAAAAACAGGACATAAATAATACAGTAGGAGGACAAGCCACTGCGTTTACTTTTAAACCCCATTTAAGGAGGATTACAGATGACAATTATGAGTGCAGTCGGGGGCGGGGTGAAGGGGGGGGGGCTTATTACAATGCCGTACACACCAGGGAGGTGGGGAATGAGGGGGTGTGGGGAGCAGAGTTGTAAACACTGAGGAGGGGCAGGATAGAGCGGAACATGCAGGATGGAGTATCAGATGGAGTATTAGATGGAGTATCAGGTGGAGTATTAGATGGAGTATCAGATGGAGTATTAGGTATGAGCATGACTGCATGTGCTTTTTTTTTTAAATTTACAGATAATTAACAAATTTCACGGGAATGATTGGGTCCTATATTCACTCCTTCCCTCCACCACCGCACTGTCACTCAGCCTGTCTCTCCCTCCCCCATGCTATCACTCTGCCTGTCTCCCCCTTTTCCACATTCACTCCCCCCCCAGCCCATACACACACACTATCAAATTTCCAACTCCCCGCCTGACTCTCCCCCATTCCCCATTCCTCCATTTCCCACCATGGGGCGCCGCGCGTACCTGACGGGCAGTGTGCGGTCCCCTTTCCGGCGATCCATCTCCCTTTGTGGGACAGGGTACCAGCGGAAGTTGAGCTTCCAGTTGAAGCCGCCGTAGGTCATGTCGGACCCGGCCATGTACTCGAAGGTGTCGTCGCTGATCACATCGATGATGGGGCACACCACAGTCCTCCTGCAAGCATGGCACACATGAGATCTGATAAGCCTACAATCGACGTGTCAAGGATGAGCCTTAAACACATCACGCGGGACACTGTTACATCATTTCTACACTCATGGGGTGCGACCCCAGCATTGTGGTCGCTATGACGACACCTCGGTACGATTCACAGACGCCGGTTTTCTCGCATTATTACACGTTCAAGTGACATTAACCTGAGGCAATAACATCATACAAGTACACCCTATCGAGAGTGAAGGGGGAGGATGATGTGCTTGGGGGGGTCCTTTCAGGTATGAGACCGCTACTGAAGCACCAAACCTACCCCCATCATGTGACTATAGTGACCTCACCCACTGCACGGCTGACCAGTGCACCATGTAAGGCCCCACCAAACCTACCCCCATCATGTGACTATAGTGACCTCACCCACTGCACGGCTGACCAGTGCACCATGTAAGGCCCCACCAAACCTACCCCCACTATGTGACTATAGAGTGACCTCACCCACTGCATGGCTGACCTGTGCACCATATAAGGCCCCACCAAACCTACCCCCACCATGTGACTATAGAGTGACCTCACCCACTGCACGGCTGACCAGTGCACCATGTAAGGCCCCACCAAACCTACCCCCACTATGTGACTATAGTGACCTCACCCACTGCATGGCTGACCTGTGCACCATGTAAGACCCCATCTTTTCCATCTATCTTCTGGACAATCTGAAGGACCGACTGATTCCATCAAGGTCGGGTCCATAGTGAGACCATTTTCAATACCATTGTAAGTCTTGCTATCCCGGTTAATACTGATCCAAGTCCAGGAGGACGCTGCCATGTTTCCCAGACTGTCAGAGTATGCACAGCACTCCACACACACTCATCCGCACGAGTGAGGTGCTGAGAGCAAGGATAAGATGTTCCTGGATGCCAACAGCAGCATAACAAGCTAAGGAATCAACCTGCGTTCTGTAGGCTGAAACAGCAGCCAATCACAGTTCCCCTCAGCAGGGCCATGCACACTGACCCCAGAACAGGGCAATCGGCGCCGAAATAGCAGCCAATGCTCCCCTCAGCACAAACCCGAAGGCTGACCACAGAACAGGGAAATCAGTGCCAAAATAGCAGCCAATCACAGCTCCCCTCAGCAGAGCCCTGCAGGGTGACCGCAGAACAGGGAAATTGGTGCCAAAACAGAAGCCAATCACAGCTCCCCTCAGTCCCACCCTGCAGGCTGACCCCAGAACAGGCAAATAACAGCAGCCAATCACAAACTCCAGTCCAGAACATGTCAGTTCAAAGGAAAACTGTGGGCGAACAGGCTACCACACACAGTGTGGGTGGTGATTACAGCATAACACACCAAGAGGGTGAGAAGGTAATTAGCAGACTGAAACAAACAGGAGGAGGAGCTCCATGTTGGTGACCTCACAGAGCACCCGCAGGGGGTGGAGGCTTGTCACCAGGAGCACAGCGGAAGTAGCATCTGGGGTACCGTCTGCAGACGCCGTCCACACAGCACAAGACGTCAGTCTGCTCTGCAACTACCCACGTCAAGGGACATGTTAGCACCGGCAGTGCTGATATCGAAACTTCTTATAAAAACAGTTCAATGTGTTGTGAGAAGGTGGGGGTCATCTGCATTCTGTCAGGGGCCCCGAACTGGCTGTGATGGTGTGTACATGGGCTCCCGTGGAGAAATGCTCTGGTACCACGTGACATGGCACCCACAGCCACCCGCTCCGATGACACGCTTGTTGCTACACGAGCAGAGGCGAGTCGCTGCTCCTCTGGAGTCACGCTGAGGAACGGGGCGAGGGCGTGATGAGAGCCTGCCTTCCTCACCGATGTGCTCCATGCTCACATCTCCAATCCTGGCTTTACCACAAACGATGAATATTTCTGTCAGAAGCCAGCCAGGATGTGCTCTTAATAAGGAGCAAAGAAGATGAAAGCCACCTTTAACACCTCATTCTCCCCTCTCCTGCCGGAGGTGCTCTCCATACCTGGCTTAGAATTGCTTAGGAGGGGGCGATGACAGACTCAGAAAGAAACTTTTAATCAGGGCCTCGGTCGTGCCGCCTCGCTCGTCGCCTATACTTTAATCATTTGCGTTTTTTTTCTTCTCTTGATGCAATCTGCTCAGTGACAGAGGCAAGCAGTGCGTTCTGGGTTTTGTAGTGTTTAGGGCAACGAAATGAATGGCGGCAGGTGGTTAAGGCTGTGTCTTCACTCCCTAGTCCTGAATGTGGAACAAGCGTGGTGAATCAGAGATATAAAGACCAGGGCAACAAGGGAACACAGCAGATGGGAAACAGGATGCTGTAGCCAACAGCCCAAAAAGAAAAATCCGCTTTTAGTTAAATCCCCATGGTCACCGGCCCTCTCAATTCCACCTCATCTAATAAAAGCTCGAAAATATAGATCCTAAATCCAAGATTTAAACAGAATTAATGCCGTTCTAAAACATAAAGGATCAGGTGAATCTAGTGAGAAGCGTGATTCAGGACACCAGAAAGTCACAGAATTTTAACATAGAGACGGCAGACCTGAAAGCAGTGGTTAGCTAAGCAGACCTGGGCTCCTGGCCCCACGTACCTGTCCATTTTGATTCGGGCAAGCAGGGGCTCCAGCCAGCCGATGGTGCATTCACAGTGGGCATCCAGGAAGGTGATGACCTGGCCTGTGGAGAGCGAGGCCCCCTTCAGTCGAGCGCGGATCAGCCCAGACCGCTGCTCCATCCGCACCACCCGTACCGGCACCTCCAGCTTCCGGACGTACTGCTCCAGCGGGCGCTTCAGGAAGTCTAGCACATAAGAACAAGGTGGACAGGATGAGACGCGGGTGAGGTGGACAGGAGGAGACCGGGATGGACAGCCTTTCAGAAGATTGGATGGGAGAAGACAGGGAAAGACCAACTTACAGAGGGATGGATGGGAAGAGACAGAAGTGGGCAGGCTACCAGAGGGAGAGACCGGAGGAGTAAGGGGTGGGCGGCCTATCAGAGGGATAGATGGGAGAGGACAGGGGTGGGCGGCCTATCAGAGGGATAGATGGGAGGAGACAGGGGTGGGCGGCCAATCAGAGGGATAGATGGGAGGAGACAGGGGTGGGCGGCCTACCAGAGAGACTGATGGGAGGAGACAGGGGTGGGCGGCCTACCAGAGAGACTGATGGGAGGAGACAGGGGTGGGCGGCCTACCAGAGAGACTGATGGGAGGAGACAGGGGTGGGCGGCCTACCAGACGGGCCAGCTGTAGGACATATGCATAGCTGCATGGATGTGTGGGTTCTGGGCTCTTCATGGCCATGTGCACTAAGAATGCTGCCAGTGTGTCAAGTGAATCCGGTGTAGGAGGCATATTCAGGACGGGTAAAACAGCTAAGTCTGAGCTAAACAGCAGATCAGAGCAAAGACGTCACAGCCCAAAGCCAACCCACAATGCACTGCTACCAGGGACACCAGGGTCACACTGTAGTGTCCTTCAGCGCCGAATGCTTGGAAATTCTTTCCAGACAGAAATCAATGGGGAACAGAATCCAACAAAGAGCAGACCGGCACGGAGCTTGTGAGCCGTGAGCGTGAGCTTAGTGAATCCAAAGAGAATTATCCAAAAAAACCAATAACTACTTACAGCCGTAACTCCACTTACAGCCCAAATGCCATAAAGGAATGCAACAGAATTAAACAGGAATGGAGTGAAGGTTTTCACTGTCATTTACGCCATGACCCCCGCCGCATGACATTTTCATCTACTGGACGTCTTCTCTATGCACGTGGAAATGTCACAGCACTTAGATTCATATTCCCAGTGGCCTGATTAATCTACTGGAGTTGGACCATCAAGAATAAAGAGGATGCCTCTGAGTGACCAGACAACAGGGAAAATGACTCAGCTGTCAAACAGCTCCTCAAGCAAGAGCGGAGTGTTGGGAATAGCTGGTAAAGCAGAAGCTGAAGAGCAGGACGTGATGACAGAGGCTCCTGGAGGGGCCAGGAAGCATCCTAAGCTACCTTCACAAAGATGTTCATCCTGAGCCTCCAGACAGGTACGGGAGCGGTCCAGAATCCAGCAGACACCACATGATCAACACCTACCAGCATCGAGAAGGTTTTCCATTTCCAGCAAATGAGTTTCATGGAGTTGAGGCTCTGGAAAAGACTGACTGGTGCTAAGCAAGTGCTTAGAGGGGCATTCTGATGACAAAAAACAATGATGCAGCTTTGCCAGATGCACCCTGAGGTATCAGATAACTGAGCACAGCTGGCTTCCTGCTCGCCAGCTCAGCCTGCACCATGAGTAATGCCACACAAGACCCGCAGTAAAACACTACGCATAAGCAGAAACTCGTATTCCCCGAATGAGTGGCGCGCCTCTCCGACCCAGCTTGCCCCGCGTGCGTCAGCATGCCAGCAGCCAGCAGGCTAAATCGATGGGCTTTGCAGCTGCAGGGTGAGATAAGGAGGATCCCAAGACCCAGAGCTCCTCACTCTCAAGCTGGAGATGCACAGACAGCTCAAGCCTCCCACTGCAAAGCCAGACACGCTCACTGCAGTCACTGACAAGATTTACCGACAGGCAGCGAACTACCCTGATGACCTCATTCCCAAGAAGCAAAGACACTGACGTCTTTGTTATAGGATATCCTGACTAAAGTGAGCCAATTTACCTTATATGCAGATGCCAAGGAATCAATTAAATATAGTATTGTATTTCCACAGAAATTGACCAAGACCTACAGGGGATGTCAGTATGTAAAAACGCTGCTCACAGTGACCCAGCTCATGTTTTGCAGCCTGCAGTGAGAGAAGCTTGTACCAATTGAGGTGACACACTCTGGTCGAGCGGCATGATGGGAGCGTGTCCTCGGCCCTCCCCACCCCCGTTTATCGTCGGACGTCTATCTGGGTCATTTGTTTTTTGGGAGCTCTGCACTGTGCCATAACCAGTGAGGACAATGACGGGCTTCGGATTGAAGGATGTGTCAAAGATAATGTGTGGATATGGTGTCCCTACTCCCCTTAAAACATGCCCCCCCAAAAAAGGTTTATTATGCTCATTAACCCTAATTAAAAACCAGGTCATAAACCTGGTGAACACAGCCTGGAGTATCTTCTATGCCTTCTTCTGCCCAGTCGCAATGCCATGAGAAGGAACCAGAACTCTTTGATGCTTTTGGTGGCTTCCTGTAGGATGAGGATAACTTCATTCTGGGACCCAAAACAAAGAGGGGGCTGCAGGAAGAGTGGAAGATCATGTGAAGGTAGCAACTCCTTGGGGAATGTCCCACACCTCCAGCAGGTCTGGGGCCGGTCCCCAAGCTCAGATTGACCCACAATGTTCTACTGCACACACACCCAACATATGACATGACACATTCCTACAGCAAGGGTGTGGATTTGAGCATTGGACGATGGGGGCATTTCCCCATCGAAACTGTGAGAGTACAATGTTTGTTAAGGGGGCGGGCAGGCAGGCCCCTACCAATGTTTAAACCAAACCTACGCCCTTGTCCTACAGAATGTCCTACAACTCTGGCATTTATACGAATCTGGAGCCTCTAAGAATCTTTGCTGGAACCTGTAAACTAAGCACTCTAGAAAACTCACAGACCTAAGGATACAGGGACATAACAGCTTCTCCATACTGGTCCACTAATCACGCAGACTGTCCGACATTTAACCTCCTGATCTCTTGCAGAATAACAGCAAAGTGAGCAGTGGCGTCTCCACACGACTGCCCAGCCCCATCAAACATCAACAGGGAATTCACAGCTCAGGGGAGACTTCAGAAAGGAAAGGCTTTTTCCTCCTCACTCTCTTATCTCTTTGGCGCCATTGCTAATGAGGTACAAGGGAGTTAAAGTGGCTCAATTTTAAACATTTGCTTTCCCAAAGCAAACAGCGGTAGAGATAACCATTTGATTAGGAACAAGTTCGGCAGTGGGCTGTTAGCATTCGAAGCTGTGACTGTTTGCTCTTTTCGGAGCAGAGCAAGGACAAGGGCTCATTCAGATATCCCATCATGCTGTGCTTTAGTATTCCTGCCAGGACCACAGATTACCATGTAGCACATTTCAGACTGTGCCAGTAACAGCATGCACAGCAAATAGGGATTTTTGCTTTTTATTTATTTATTTTTTAACTGAACTCTGAACGCGAAAATGATCACGTTGAACAGAAACATGTCTTCCGCAGAACGATTATGTCTGAGTTGCCTCTCCATGATCGGAGTCTTACCCTAATAAATATCTGCGCTCATGTTGAACAGAGAGCAGCAACGAGGCCATCAAAGCACCCAAAAAAGTACATGTAGGACATTTCAAATCCCCGTGGAGTAACAGTGGTAGGAGAGAGGGTCTAAACCCTTCGCGAAGAGGAGGAGCAGGCGAGCGGCCTCCTCCAAGCGGCAGCACAAACTCATGGTGGGACCCGGGTTTTAGGAAATCTGGCTTGGCTGAACCCAAGTCGATGTATTAACAGAGGCCAGCGCCGTGCCAGCAGGACGAAGAGGCGAAACAAAAGCTTATGGCACAGAAGGAAACGTCTGGGATCAGAAAGACGGACCGTAAACCTGTCCTCATCCAGAAAACACGGAGTGAGTCACGAGCGGAAAGAATGCTGGCCCCATTGTGCAAGTGGAAACTTTTTTTTTTTTTACAAACCCATACACTGAGATGGTGAGGGGAAAGAAAGTGTATTAAGCTTCCAAAAATAGAAAGAAAAAACAGGATGTTAATGGGGGTCTTATTATTTTTGCACCATACCTAAATGGCCAGCGGGAGTGTAGAAAGGACGTTCCGAGACATACAATCTTGGGCATCATCCAATCCTGTTTCACCCTCCTGGTGGGAGCTCCTAGCTACACTGATACGTTCTGTGCATATGACACAACGGGGTAGAATAGACCCCACTCATACAAGGTGAGCATAATGATCCACCTGACCTTCTGGACCCCCTCCACTGTGAGATCCATGGGGGGGACCTCACTACTTTAACATGTGAGACTGCAGCTGGGGCCTGACTAAGAAACCCAAGGCATGCTGGGAAGTCAATATGCATGACTTAAGCATGCACCATGCTCAGGGGGTGGAATCGAAAAGCCCACACAGCACTGAGGGCCCACTGACAGCTGCTGTAATGCCCCCCCACCCCCCAAAGTCGTACTGCCCTGGGAAAGAGAGAATCTGGTCAGAGCCCATCTGCGTGGCTGCTGGGGGTATCATTAGAAAATGGGTCATGCTGAAACCAGACAGTCCCAGTTATGGGTCCATTTTAAAAGATTCAAATGACACCCTGAAATGTGGAATGGGTGCTGGTGAGTGTAACGCGAAATGAAAGAGCAGGATTCATGGCGAAAGCGCAGTAACTAAACCACAGCGAGATGCTATCCGGGAGTCCATCAGAGCAGCAAGGGTTGCTGGGTAGGATAACAAGGCTGCCCGTTGAAACCCGCTGCCCCTGCACATCCTCAAGAGGACGGTGCAGGCTTGTGTCGGGATACAGTCCAAAGCTGGTCAAGCGATAGCCTACACCCCAGACAGGCTGTGCTGCCCTAATTTCTGCATTCCCTCCAAGCACTCCACAGTTAGCCCTGAAAACGTGACCAATCCAAAGGAAAAACACAAAAAAAACTCTACTTAGAAGCTTCTTCAGCAGCTGGAACACCCCCAGGTACGACCCCCCCAGGTACGACCCCGATCAGTTGTCAATTTGTTGTAGGGCCGTCAAGACCTTCCATCGTCTGATCTTATATTTGCATATCCTGCTTCACCTACCGGGTCAGCTAAGCTACACATCAAGAAGGTGTTTCTCCAGAGAGACCTCCACTGATGCTGAGAAGCTCCGCTAGAGGGGACAACTCCAGGATTTTAATTCCTGCCGCAGCCACATTAAGCCTTGGATTCAGTGATCTGCAGGGATGAACATGACCGCACGGTGTCGTGACAGAGCTGCGGCGTGAAGGATCTGTAACGTTTGCCATTCTTCTCCCCGTTAGAGGCCGTCGACAAGCAGGCCGCCCCCTGCTCACCGAGTCAGGGCCACAATGACGATCGAAGTCCTATTCAATGCGGCTTCGCAGCGGGCTGAAATGGAGAGTCCCTCCCGCGTGGTGTTACCAACGTGGAGCTCATTCAAAGCCGGCGAGCGGCTGAAGGTTTGGCTGGAAGAGGAGCCAGAGGAAGCACAAAGCTGCATTGTTTATTGCACTCGCCCTGGGGAGGGGAAATCACAGCGACTTTCAGTTTTCATAAAGGAGTCGCTGATGGGCGGAGCGACTCCCTCGAAGGCTGAGGCAGAGGATGAAAAGGGTAGTGAAAAGAGCAACACCTGCTTTCTCAATATGCTCAGACATTTAAGAGGGAAATTTCCATCCTCTATGATGGAAAACCCATGCAGTACTGAGTATTCATGAATAAGTGACTTGGAACTTGCGGCAGCCAATCAGATGCAAGATTTGATGCCACTCCCACCTGCCTTCATGCTATCATTGGTTAGTAACTCAACTGAAAGCATTTTTGGACTGGCATGATGGCCGTCCCATTGACCCACAGCCCGATCAGACATCTTCTGCTTTTGGGGATGGCTTCAACTCATTCACTTCAAACTCCCACCCAACACAAGGTTCTCACATCAGTAAAAGGTACAGCAACAAATGTGGCAGTAATGAAGGACAGCGACACTGATGGCTTTGGACCAATCAGCAGAGGTAATAAGTGTAAAAGGGGTGGGGCCATGTGCCTTCTGTCTGCCCGCTTTCTGCCACGTACAGCTTGGCCGGGAACACAGAGAGGAGAGCCCGTAGAAGAGAGGTCAGAGCAAAGCGCGGCCCCTTTTTGGAACACTCTCTTTAAACGGTACGCTTCTCCAAACACACACACTGCCAGCTGGACAACAAACAGCTGAGCGGTGAAATCTTTAGTCCATTAACGCCGAGCACCATGACACTAAAAGCCCCCCCGCGTGACGCTCTGGGGACTGTTCACTTTCCTGTCCATATCGATTACTTTATTTCACCGCTTTCTTAAAAATTGTGTGTTTGGCTGTTTTTTTTAACTAACAAGGGCAAAGTAAAGTTACTGGGCATTAATAATAATGAGGGCTCTTTGCCTCTCTGATGTGATCTACTTATATTTCAGAGGGGTTCACTTTTTTACCGGTTTTGTGGCACAGTTTCTTTATTAACTGGATATTTATTCAGGCCTCAGTGACGCCTTCTGGATGTGATGGTGCGGAGTCCTGGAGAGTCACCACCCCCTGCAGACGGAGAGTCACCACCCCCTTCACCGCCACTACTCTGACACTGACTACTAGTATAAGAGTGAGCTCCTTCCAAGGGAACACATGCATATGTTTGCGATCAATCAGTACAATACAAACTGGAGTGAAAGAGAAACCAAAAGCAGTCATGTTGGTTAGGATGAGGAAATTAATTCCACTTGTATGAATGTGCTGAAGCAGAGAAGCTCTTTAAATGGAAATGTAACAGCGCACGTGTGTGTTTTGTGTAATCCAATAAGAAGGGAAAGTGCCCAGTGTCACCGCCCCCTTTGCGTGTGCAGGCTGGAGACCCCGCCCACAGTGCCCACCTCTCTCGCTGGCGTCGTCCACCAGCACCAGCTCCTCCAGCAGGCGGCGTGGCGAGCGGTCGATGACACTGTGCACAGTGCGCAGTAAGGTGCTCCACGCCTCGTTGTGAAACACGATTACGACGCTCGTGCGAGGCAGCTCATCCGGGTACAGCTTGTTCTTACACCTGGAGGGGGGGGGAGGGGGGAGGGAGACGACGTGTTACAAGGGGGACCTGAACTGAGGTGGCGGGATGCAACCTTCACCCACTTCCTGTGAGCACATGGCATCGAACCCTCTGACACCAATGCCCGAGTTTACCATGGTGGGGAGGTGCCCCCCCCCCCCGGTGCCCCCAGCAATGGCGCCATGACTCTGCAGCGCACGGCACAAGGAAGATGGACCTGCTGTATCCCTGACGGTGGGAAAACGTAGCACCTATAATGCATGAGTGCCATACTAATCCACTGCAGGTGAACGCACGCCATCATTCCGGCCATTAAACATACTTCCTGTGTGTGAGTGAGAGCAGCAGGATCCTGGGACAGCCACCCCCCCCCCCTTACTCTTCCAGTGCTCCTGCGGAGGAGGAGATGCAGGGAAAGCCAACCGGCATTGAGCATGGTGATGAGAACTGTTCCTCCTTCCGCCGAGACCCCCCCTCCATGATTCCCACCCCACTCAGAGGTCAGGTGAGGAGATTGGTTTCCAAAACATAACAGCATCTTCACTACCCACCCCCAGCCCCATTAATGAAATCATTTGCCCTGACATTAAAAGCTGCTGATTGGTAGAGCAGGGGGTGGGATTCCATTCTCCGTGATTAATGGCTTTCGGGCTTCCTGGTCCGCTCGGAGCCCCCGCTGCTGACAGCGTGGAATCGGTCAGATTTCGGCACAAAAAAAGGGGAAGATAAATGGAGGCGACCTTTACTTTCAGGCCTGAGGAGAACAGGACAGGCAGCCAATGAGCTGGGGCCTCGCCGCCCGGCAACACCATCCCATAAACAAGCCCCCCAGGTCCTGACGCCACCCCATAAACAAGCCCCCCAGGTCCTGACGCCACCCCATAAACAAGACCCCCAGGTCCTGACGCCATCCCATAAACAAGCCCCCCAGGTCCTGTCGCCATCCCATAAACAAGCCCCCCAGGTCCTGACACCATACAATATGCAAGCCCCCCAGGTCCTGACGCCATCCCATAAGCAAGCCCCCCAGGTCCTGATGCCATCCCATAAGCAAGCCCCCCAGGTCCTGACGCCATCCCATAAGCAAGCCCCCCAGGTCCTGACGCCATCCCATAAACAAGCCCCCAGGTCCTGAGGGCTGACTTCGCTCACTTTTCTTCAGGATAAACTCAAACTAAAACACTTGCTTAAGACATAATTTTAATCAAAGCCATTTGCATTGTAATACATATATACATATAGCTTAGACCTTACTCTGGGGCATAAGAATTAGGTCGAACTCCTTGGGACTTGAACGGACAACTTTCATTTTGGTTTTTTCATCCCACGTGGATGAGTACGTCTGATATACCCCAAAGTGCCCTGTATGGTCACCATGCCTTAAATCAGCCACTAAACAGAGAAGCTCCCAGGGAAATCAGCTCCCAGACTCTTCCTGAGCACATAATTACATTCGCTAATTAGCTTGGATAGCAACACAGACCAATCAAGTGGGCAGGCAGCGTGACACTTCTCTGCTGCAACTGGGCAGGTGCTCAGGGAACTGAAGCTGATTGGTTGAGATGAGAGAAATCTACACAGAGCAAGATGCTGATTGGCTGGCAATGACATGTGGGCATGCCCTTAGCGGAGCAGCAGTTAGTGGCTCATTCTGAAGGCTAATGGAGATTCTAGGCCCTTTCATGTAGGTGAGACAACCTACTGGCGGGAAGCAGGAGGCCCCAGGTACGTCCCATCTAGAGGTTCGAACTGGTATTTAAATACCAATTAACAATAACTAAAACACAATATCACAAAATTTCACAGAAATAATTTAAACCAAAACTGCAGAGAGTTGTATCAATGTCCCTGTTTGACATGTGGAGGTACTGCTGTAAACAGAGACAGTTTTTCGATGGATCTCACAAAGTTTATGCTTCCCACAGCTTTTCCTGCTGATCCAGGTCAGTTCAATTCAATTTTATTTATATGGAGAATTTTCACAGCATTACATCGTCTCAAAGCGCTATACAGCATCCCCACCCGAAGCCCCCAGTGCACAAGCCAGAGGCGACAGTGGCAACGAAAAACTCCAAGGGGAAGAAGGAAGTGAAATAGGCAAGATGGCAAAGTCCCAGTTCTAACATTCGAGTCTGAAAGTGGGGGGGGGCAGGCAGGCAGGTGCTGGTGCTGCTTCAGATGGCAGGACGAACAGCAGCAGGAGAGGAACAGTTCAGCTCAGGGGACGGACCTCGCGGAGTGGACTGTCAGATTTCAGACGCAGTTTCAGAGCGTAACTTGACGCGGCGTGTCGACCTGCCTGGAAGGAGTCACTGGAGCTGGGGAGGCCGGCGTTCATCGCCATGGATACACAGCTGCGGGCTCCTCTGCAGACTAATCACCCCAGCAATGCCACTGAAACACGGTCCACTGTTGGCACACACGCACGCACGCACGCACACACACACACACACGCATGTAGGGTAAACATATCCTTATAGGGACCGCTCATTCATTTCTATAGGGAAAATGCTAATGCTAACTATGACAACCTTAACCCCTACCCAGCCCTAACCA
>JAODUD010000140.1:9467-21769 GCA_026784285.1 Stomatorhinus walkeri
ACGTGTGTGACACACAGCCCCTTTTTTATGCTTGCCTCCTCCTGCCACTTTGTGCCGGGATAAGCTGCTTTCGTCTCGGCACTCATGATAAGCCTTATGCCTCGCTTCTCCAGCTCCGTGTTCAGCCGTGTTCAGGCTCCCAGTGTGCTGGCCCTTTAAATGTCACCATCGTCCTTCAGCGGAAGAGTCCCCACCGCCAAACCCCCCCCCACCCGTCACGCCCCCAGTCTGTTAAAAATCTGGGTCTGTCAACCCTACCGTCACCTTCCCCCCCCTCGGCATTCCGTCATCGGCCTGCTCACGCTGTGGACTCTCCCACCAGGGCGGCGCCGGTCTGCTGTTGGCGTTCAGCCCTATGCGCAGACACTTGCAACCCGCTGAGGCGTCGCCTCACAGACAGCCACGCGCCGCGCTGGGTCCGGGGGTTGGGAGGAGGGAGAGATGCGAGTGCCGTGAGGGACTGAGGGTCTTACACCCCCCCCCACAAAAATTATCACTCCTCTCAAACTGGATTTACTGGTCTAAACTTCTACATTCCTGAATCGGTCCATGTTTCTTAGACACCAGTGTGTTTGTGGAGCCCGTTTCTTTTTTTTTTTCAGTTGTTCCGGTTCTTTCTGAAACATTATCTGTGTCTTCCTCACGGTGTCACACACAAAGAGCGTGTAAACTGACCTCGGCCGCACGTCCGGTCCTGGGGGTGGGGTGACCCTACCGTTTCTGACCCTAAATGAACCTCCTACATGATGTGATGCTTGTGGTTTGAGGGAAACGCCAGTGTCCGGGTTCGAGTGTGTAAAGCGGCTCACACATGCGCAGCCTCCCCAGTGACTCGCTGGCGTCTCCTCGCTCCTTTAATTAAGGACGCGGGGATGATGTGGTCTGCCTTTGGGGCTCCCGTTTATCTCTGATTAAACTCAAGAGTGTTGGAAGCCGCTCTGCTCGATTCTGTGTGAGATCTGAATGGGCGCGGCCATTGCAAAGAGAGTCAGTTTCATCTCGGTGAAGTGATGTTCATTTCGACCCGAACCCTTCATCCGTTTGTCGTATATCATTTTATAATCAGGAGCCATCCTCTGATAACATAAGCCTGTCATGTTGTTTTTTTTTTTATCCCCTAAATGAGAAGTTATTGTTATGAGAAGGAAAGTAAGTAGGCCAGAGCATGCTGGGATATGTAGCTTTCTGGTAATGGTGTGACACCTGCATTGACAAAAATGACAAGACCCTCTTGCCGTTGTATGGTGACACCCCTAAACCGACCCGCGGTGAGCCTCCTCTCTGGTATCCCACAATCCCGCTGGTGTTGAAACTGTTTAGGCACACACCCAGAGGGCCTGTCCCACAGACAGGGAGGGAGCTGTCCTCAGTGTGACAGCTGTCTAATTGGGCATTCTTTCACTGTCTGTGTACGGATTATGGACGAGGACGCGGTGACCCTGGGCCCGTGGGTGTGCCCCCCGCCCCGCAGGATGGAATCGCGGTGTGCTGGGGGGGGTGTTCTGCCAGGTGGCGGATGACAGGGTGTCACATGACAGTAGCCGCGTGTCACTGTGTCAAGGGCACGGCCTTGGGCACTGTCGGCCACAGCTATCGCCTGCTGCTGTTTTGCCGCGGTTTATTTTGCCTTTTGGTTCCCTGCTTGGTCACTCCGTTTTCACCTCTGGTGTTCTGGCTTTTTAACTTGCTTTTTGGGTGGTTTAGAGATCGTGATGGTTCTCACATCAAGAGTGAGCGATCACGCTTGTGGCTGTAATAAAACACCCCCAAGCAACCAACGGATTTGAGAAATACACCCCCCCCCATCCCCCCAGATCATTAATTACACCTACAGTTTTTCAGATCCATCATTTCTGAAGTGACGCTAACAAATAATCAAAGATCTGTGGAGCTCCGCTAATGAGAATTAGCAGCGATAAAAGCCCTTTGGTCAACACGGGTGTGAAAGCTGGGGCTATTCCTTGGGGTATTGTTTTCCCATGGGGGTTTTACTTAACCATTTTTCATTCTGAACATTTTTGTGTATCTCTTTGAACTGGTCAGACTGTAGAGAACGTAGGTCAAAGCAACTAGAGGAGACAGGACCACCCAATCAGATGTCTTTGGTCCCGCCTCCTCTAGGTGCTTGGACCAACGTCATTATCATCTTTCTTTCTGCCCTCAGATCATTTTTGTAAAACTCCCATGAGCTGGTCAACACAGGAGCTGATGGTTTGGGAATTTTGATTTTCGGGATGGCTGTGGGCCTGTGTGTAGTTGGCTTCGTGGAGGGGGAGGGTACAAAATCTGTCCCGCTCGTCCTTCTCCCTGCACTGATGTGAGCATAATTCCTGCTCCCCAGTGTAGTGACTGTAATTACCATTTATGGCCAGCAGTGGCACCCCACACTATCTCTCTCTCTCTCTCTCTCTCTCTATACCTCCATGCCCCGAGGGCAGGACAGCATTATTTTATAGGTGTGGCTGCTGTTTTGAGCTTTGCTTATGTCTAGTTAACTAAGTAGTTTGTGGCCCTACACTGCAAAGACCACGGGCGGGTAAGACCTCCCACATTATCGGGGGCCGGCCAACTGGTTAACTGCTCTCTGTAGGGTTGGCTGACACCAACGACGAATGTGTTATTTCAAAAGAGCGTCATTTAAATGGGGCTTGCCGACATGCTTCTGCTGGCTGGCTTCGGGCTCCTCAGAACACTGGTACAGTCACATCTGGGGAATTCCGTGCCCTTCTGCGCTGATCTCGGGGACGTTTGTTAGGGATCCCGGGAAGAACAGGCCCCCACCGGCGGAAAGGTTGGGGGAGGCAGGTGATAGGAACTCCCCACAACCCCCCCCCCGGCACCCGAGTTTGTGCCCGGCGTGTCACCCTCGGCAGGATGCCTGCTGCACTGGCGTGTCCTTCAGGGCCCACTCCAACAGGAAACTGGTTTCAGCCGGAACAGGGAGGCAGTTAATGTCACCAGAAAAACGCCAACTTGGTTCATCCTGAGGAAGAGATGGAACGTTAAAATGAAAAAGAGGAGCAATGTCAGGAGCCTCTCCAGCACCTCTAGTGAGCTAAATTATACAATTATACGACATTCGAGAAAACACACACCTTTGATTTTGGTTATTTGTTACAGGAATTATGTGACGATGCCTTAGTGTTTTCACCTGTTAAGCAGTTCAGCCAGCGGGCTGCTTTCCCTGTGATCCTCATGTAAGCTGACACTGAGCAGTCACTCGCATACATTTTCTCTAATAACTTCCTCAATTTGTCCATCTCCACGGCAACAGGCACATCTGGCGTTTCTGCTGGCGCTGCTTGCCGGATAACCAAATTCCCGGCTCTTGCCGTGCCGTCCGTGTCAGAGCTGAACTGGAGTGAGGAGCTTCCCGTGTTGTTGAGGATCAGGGAGCGAGCAATAGATGTATCCTTATGGGACTGTGCTATTAGCGATGGCCTGCCGCTGCCATGAATGACCCTACTGAGTGACAGGGTGACTTTGGAGGTGTGCAGGCTGTTGGGGTAACCAATTGTGTGAATAGAGATTTTGTTCCTATGGATTCCAGAGCTTGGACCTGTAATTTCCATCAGAGGGGTAAGAATGCCAGGTCTTCAGGTCGCTGCTGTTGTGTTCTATGCCTTGTTCAGGTTCCCACCTTCACCTGACCTACTGTGTTAAGGTTTCCACCTATGCCTGCTGTGTTGCGACCAGGTTTCTGCCTTTGCCTGCTGTTCAGGGTTCAGGTTCCTGCCTTCTTCTGTTGTGCTGTCTTCAGATTCCCATCTTTGCCTGCTATGCCGTGTTCAAATTCCCGCCTTCACTTGCTATTTAGGGTTCAGGTTCCTGCCTCCACATGTTATTCAGGGTTCAGGTTCTCCGTTTTCTTCCACTGTGTCAGTGTCAGGCTCCTGCCTTCACCTGTTCCTGCCACGTTCTGGTTCCCAGCTTCGCCTCCTGATGTGTGTCAAGGTTCCCGTTGAGTTCAGGTGGCTATGTTTCCTTCAGCAGTCCTTATGGATGTTGTTGTTGTTGCAGCTGCTGTCGTCACTGGTGTTTCGCCTGGAGGTTTATCACAACGACGGCAATAAACAGATTAACCCAAGGTGACTTGAGATGTTTGAGTGTGATTGATCGGTGAGGGCGGCCGCAGGCTTTCGCTCGTCTTCCCAGGGCTTTTTGTGTGATGCTGCTAAATTAAACACTCACGGCCTGATGGTAGCTGTTCTCGTAACAACCGTTAATAGACAGAGCGACCATATGTAGTGCTGTGCTCTTCACAGAGGAATGAAACTCTATACCTTCTGCTTCTACCTGGCTCACTGGTTATGTCACATAACACAGCCGCGTCTCCTCTAAACTGTAACCTTGACAGAAATATTCAGCTCAGGACACATCTGCTAAGCTGGAGCTTATCAATGTCGTGAAATGCCCACCAAGAGAAGCCCCGTCACTTCTTATTAGTGTTTTCTGCGGGCACCAGCTGTTGCATCAGGTCGGACGCCAGTGTGAACGACCTTGATTCCTGCTGACTTTTCTCTAGGTTTTTACGCTTTTTCCTGTATTCGGTTGCCTGATATTTAATACGCCTGGTCTCCTGATAGATATTCTTCATTAACGCTTCGTTTATTTGCTAGTCGCTCCTATCCCGAGCGGCGTCGTGATATAGAGCAGCGGTCACTCAAGGCTGCCAGATCTCGTGACCCGGAAAGCCACCGGATTTGCCCACTAATGACTCATACTGGGAACAGGACCCAGAAGTCTGGAGATTCAAGATGCTGTCTGAATATTGAACTGGACAACCAGCCTAGATCTGGCTGAAAAATCAGACATTCTAAATGGATTACCTATATGTCTGCTGAACGTTACATGTGTCTGTGTATTATGTGTCCATAATCAGGGGTGAACTGATATGGAGATCAGAACCTGGTTTGTCTTGAATCAGATCCCGCCTTCTCTCAGCTAGCAATAGATTTGCAGTCCCTGGTGTTACAGGGCATCTAAAAGATGAGTCTCTTTGTGCACCTCATACCCAATATTTTATTTTATTTTTTTACAAATTTTTCCAATAAAATCATTTATATTCATTGATCCACAGAATAATGTTTCGTGTGTAACATTTCGTGTGTAACGTGTGTATTTAAAATAGTCACAGAGGCCTTGGACGTACTGCAGAAACACACTGTTGTGGAAGAGTTGGGTGAAAACATTAGGCAAACGGGAGCAGGCCTTGACCTTTCCCCTCCTTGCCTGTCCAGCCATGATCAAGCAGATCTCAACAAAAAAATATAATCCTGCCTTTAAAGCTTATGGGAGGACGTCAGGTGGCCCTTAATTAAAGAAGTTGTCTGTGAGCAGTGGCCGTGGTCAGATGTAGGTCAGCCGCTTATGTTTACCTTGCAACTGAGACTGATGATGTTATCCTTGTTGGCCTGTCATGTGTTTCATCCTCAGAACAAGGCCTAAATTATCCTGTGTTTTTGCTCCTCAGAAATCCCCGTTCATTTTAAATTGGCACATTAGTTGTACATTAGATTAGTAATTAAGCTAATTGAGGTACTAATGAAGACTCGGAGCGCTTTGTCGTTTGTCGTTAAACCTTTGTGTCCTCGGGCTGGTTTCATTCTACTTTTCCCCTCGAGTGCAGGACACAGAGCCGCACACTGCAAACTTTTAACTCAGAGGACTTTTCTGTGTCCTTGGAGGTGACGGTTACGCTCTGTGCTTTCGGACGCGCCCACCTCAGGGAGTGTGAGAACCGCAAGGCACGGGCTGTGACACAGACCCCAGTACCGGGGGGTGAGTTGTTCGTATGCGAGAGTCTGGACAGCAGGGGGTGGGTGGAGATGTTAAGCTGGAGAATCCCTTCAGAAAGCAGACCTCCTTTGTGAAGCAGATCCCGTTGATCTCCTGTTTTCTTCGGGTTTTGTTTCTATCTTGTCAAAATTCCAGCTTCTTTGATGCATGTGGAGTCACAGCGTGCAGAGCTGCAGTTCTAATATTTCATCTTCTGCTTCCTCTTGTTCTAGGTCCTCCTCTGCCCCTGGAGGGTGTCAGAATAGACAGAGAGGGTGTCATTCATCAGACAGAGGCCCCCCCGATGCTGTCACAGGACATATCAAGACAGTCTGGATGATCATATAACTGCTGCTGAAAGAAGAGGGCTTGGAGTGAAGACCACCCTCCCTGCCTCCAAGGATGGAGAAGGCGTGCCCCTGAGAGTCGTGACCCACACCTGACTTCTGCCGTTCTATCTGGGATAAGACACGCACCCGCTCCCCGTGACCGGCAGCCCACCCTGAAGGCCGGACAGGTTTCGCCTGTGAGCCGGTGTGATTTTTCTAAGTCCCGCCTGACGGCTCAAGCGATCCTGACGTCGAACATGACTCATGGGGGGGAGCCTGGCTCAGAGACGCACCAGGATTCAGCTGTTCTAACATATCTGGAAGGTTTACTGATGCATCAGGTGGCTGGCCGGCCAAGCGGTGCCGTGGCCGCGCAAAGGCCAGAGGCCAGGCCTGGCGGCCAGGATCAGGCCGACAGGGCGGCCAGGGCCCCGCCACCCCCCCATAGCCCCGCCCAGCAGGACAAGAGGCCATCTCCCGGAGGGCCTCCGCGGCACTTCAAGAAGGCCCGGCTGCTCCGGTCTGAGGCCTGGAGGGAACCGGAAGGTCAAACACTGCGGGTTCCCACCGGGGGCACCAATGAGCAGGGTATGGCCCCCAGGGGTGGGGCAGCAGACAGCTCCACTCAGGGGGAGAGCACTTTGCTGGCCTCGCTGTTGCAGTCCTTTGGCTCACGGCTTCATGGTGCTGCCGTTACACAGCAGGTCACGCGGGAACTGAAAGAATCGGAGCCCAAGCAGGACCTGAAGAAGCCGGACCTTAAAGAGCCGGAATCAAAACTGCCAGATGCCAAGCATCAGGAGCCTCAGGCGAACAAGGAGGACCCCCGCTGCTGTGGGACAGCATCCGGTCGCCTGAAGAGTCTGATGAGAAGGAGCCGAACACAAAACCATGGCGATGTGCCTTACCGCCGGCGGACAGCCCATGAGAGTCCGCCGCAGGACACCGCACGCCTCCCCGGCTCTGACTCCTGTGCCGCGCGCCTGAAAGCCGTGGCTGGTCTGGCAAAGGTCCGGTCCAGCCCAGCATCTTCGCCCAGGCCGAGTGTGGCCTGTAGTCAGCTGGCCCTGCTGCTGTCCAGCGAGGCGCACCTCCAGCAGTACTCCCGGGAGCAGGCCATGAAGGCCCAGCTGTCCAGCCGGGCGGCCAGTGAGAGGCTAGCCGCCATGGCCACTCAGAAGGATAAGCATGGGCAGCCTCGGCTGACCCCAGACGCCATAAGCTCCTTAAGTGCCCAACACGGAGCACATCCTCATCTGCCCCTAGACTCCCATAAACAAAATCCATCCCCGGTTCCAGGACAGAGCCGGCTTCATGGCTCTCCCCAGAATTCCCTTGCTGCCCGAGACAAGCGGCCTCTGAGCAAGCATAGTGCCAGGCCTTCGCAGACCTGCAGCAGCTTGCTTTTGCTTCTTCTGAACAACCACAACAGCAGCAATGGCCACCCAGAGAGAGAAGACAGCACCCTTCCTGTCCAAAGATCCCCACTGCCGTCAGATGGAGAGTTTTCCAACCAGGAGAATGGCCACGCTAAGGAGAACAGTGACGCAGAGAGCTCCTACTCCTGCTGTTCTCCTATCGACCTCTCTGTCAAGAGCAGGAGCACTGGGCCTGTGCTTGGCTCATCCTCTTCCTCCTCTCTGGACAAGCTCACAGAGTCCTTGATAAAGAAGTGGAAGCCGGAGACGCCGAGGTCAGAGTCGGAGGAGCTTAAAATGAGGCGAGAGGTGAAGTCCCCACAGAAAGTCACGCTCCTGCAATTATTGCAGGATCATAAGAATGCAGAGCGGCCAAGCAGGATCACAGAACATCCTTCAGAGTTTCAGCGTGACGTAATTCCTAAGCTCAGCAACGTGCCTAAAGGACGGTTTACGCCAACGACTCTCAGTGAGCGGTCGGTGACACAGAGTCCTGCCAATGGGATGCCTGATAGGAACTTTCAGTCCTCGTCCACATTTCCCAGTGGGCAAGACTCCAGTGGCGCTGTGTCACCATACTGCCTTTACGCTTCTCCTCATATTCAGTCTACCCCCCTGGACTTGTGTAAGTCCAAGTCCCACCCAAGCGAAAGTGTCCAAGAGCCCGCTTTTAGTGCCAGTAAACTTCTGCAGAACTTAGCGCAGTGCGGAGTGCAGAATGCTGCCCCTTCTCCACCACATGGTGCTCCTATGCCCCCCAGTAAAAGGTTGTGTAGGGGACTGGAAATCAAAGCGGATAAGACTGTACCGGAAAGACTTCCTGTGCCAGTTCAGCAGAACCAGTCTCCCATGTTTGATGGGCCCCAGGAGAACCATAGACCTCACATGCGAGGCCTGTCTTCGCCTGTGTCAGAGATCGAGAATCTTCTTGAGAGGAGAACGGTCTTACAGCTTCTCCTGGGAAACAGCACCAGCAAAGACAAACCAGGTAGCAAGGTTAGCAGAGAGTTTTTGACAGACTCTTATGAAAAGCAGTCTGAAAAAGTCACTACCTGTGATCGCTTCAATGGACCTTCCCCGGATGTAAAGATCAAAGTTGAGCCAGAAGATGAAGGTCAACTATCTGATGATGCTAAAGGGGTTGAGAGGTCCTGTAATGAGAATGCCAGGCGTTGCCTAGACTCTGTTCCACAGCAGGACGTCAAACCTGAGCCAGCTCCTACCGAGTCTGTCCCCAAGGATGGTCTCCTCAGCCAGCTCTTAAAACAGCAGCCAAAAAACCACCAAGCAAATGCACAAGCAGATGCGAGTGTGGGGAATGCAAACGAGGAGCGGCAGGAGCATCAAGGACTTGTAATCCCTAAGAAAAGGAGGATCTGCTTGGAGTTGGAGAGTCGCTTGAGCAGCGATCCCACCCAAATGTCAGCGGGCAAAGCCACCCAAAAGGGTACTGCTGCCACGGGTGACCACCCGGTTTCTAGGATGCCAGAGTGGAGTAGCGTCAGACAGACGAAAAACCCGCAGCTAGCTGATCTTCCTGCCAGTTGTCTTGGTAGCGAATCCCCACCAAAAGGTGGCCGGACCTTCAATGTGTTGAAGCAGCTGCTGCTCTCGGACAACTGCCTGAGGGACTTAGCTCAGCCTGGGGGCACCTCCAGCCCCCCCGCCTTGTTGACCCACTGCAAGACCAATGGGAGTATGTCACTGGGTCTTTCTCACGATTCCAGCAGCTCAAAGTGGAACCTTGGTGTGTCGGGGCTGGGACCTTCTGAACTCAAAGGAACAATTCTTGATTCACCTTGGGGCTACCCAGGTGCACGCCAGGAAAAAACAAACCCTGTTCCCTTTAACAAAGAGAGCGAGGGACCCATTCAGGGGGTGATTAGCAGGAAAGATAAACAGGACTCGGACTTTGACTCCCCAAGACTTACAAAGTCTAACCCCATCTTGTACTATATGCTTCAGAAGGGCAATGCTCATCTTGCAAGAGAGGTACGAGACCTCGGGGCAGAGGAGCATCATGAGGTTCAGGTGAAGGATGAATCTGAGGTGGATGTGAAAGACTATGACCACAAATTGAACTTAAAATGTCACCTGAAACCACACGACGAACAGCGAGGAGAAGAAGGCGGGCAGCTCAATGGGTCTCTGGAGAAATGCTGACTCTTCAGCACAAGGGCATGCGATTTAACTACTTGGGACTTGAAGGTCCCGGTGTCTTTGGGTTTTGTAATGCGTTTGCTTTGCTTACTAGTTTTGTTTAAGCATGTCTAAGATGGGAGTATGTTTGGATCAGTTAAGTGCATCGCAAATGCGACTAACAGAATTAACACAAACCTGAATGATTGTTTTGTTTGTAGTATTTTAACCTATTTATAATCTGCATCTTGGTTCCTGTTTTGAAATCCAGAGATGTCTGGTGGGGTTAAAATGAAAAGATTTCTGCACAAAATAAAATAATTATGGGAAAACTCACCCACACTAGATGAGTTCAGAAACATCCATGCAGAGGCTTTGAAATTGTCCTAGCCTTATGAGGTTATTTGTAAAAGGGTCCCTACATCACATTGTACTTTTCTGAGCCTGTTAATACTTTGAAAAAACACATTGAGTTTCAATCTGAAAAGTCAGTGCTATGTAAGCCAGTCCAGCCTTTATCCCCTCATGTTCATCCAGGGATTTACTCTACAAATAGGTTTTGTGCAGATACTGGAAATTAAATATTCCTCGAAACCTCGGGAATTTGAGAGTAACCTGGGCAAGCAGGATTGAACAACAGCCAATCTAACGTCAAATCAGGGTTACACTAATGCTACCCAGCCTTGTTGTTCACATTAGCAGCTCACAAAAAGACATGTATCACTTATACACGCTCTGAGAGCCTTTTCTGCAAAAGGATCCATGTGGGTCTTTGTCTGAACAGAGAGGGTCTCTAAATGTTGGTATTTAGCAGAGCTAGGTGTCAGCTAAAGGTCAATCCACGAAGCAGCAGCCAGTTCCCGTACACAGAGCTTCATTTGGTCCTTCACGTTGGAGATTTATCTTATGGTGTTGTGAGTTTTCCCAACAGTTACGGGAGAGATTTATGTTTCGATGTCGTGATGAGCTGGTCTTAGAAGATGTTATGTACGGCTTTCGTTGATACTTCAGTGATGTTTTTTGCTGTGTATATTGAAATTCAGCAGTGCCAAATCTTGAAAAATGTAACGTTAATGTATTTGTGAGGAAGAGATATGGGCATTGAGATGTCAGTTGTTGGGTCGTATCATAGCAGAACTGCTTTTAGGTCCATTTTCGACAGAAAACATCAAATCGATGTCAGGCCTGAGATTAGGGAATGCCTGTTTCTGGGAAAATAGGGAAATACAAATATACCATCACCACCTGGTATGGTTAGATGTCCAAGTATCTTGTTATGTCCAGAAGGTTCTGCAAAGATGTGAAACTGATTAAGGCTGGGACCACTTCAGAAGAGCGGACCCCTGTACTGGGCTCATGGGCTTGGGACAGGAGTGGAGAACAGCAGCTCGACCAGAACCTTCTCTTTATTCCTGAGCAAATGCTTTAATTATATATGTTATATATGCTTATCTTATATACGTTTCGCCAATATGCACAGCAGGATAATTCACGGAAGCAGTTTGCCCTACTAACAAGTATCACAGCAGGATTAATCCTAACGTTAATCCTGAGTCTGAACCCTTAACCTATTAGCTACGAGGTCCGTTTGTACGAGGTCCGTTTGTAAACCACTAGGCGACCGCCTGCCCTGGCTGTGATTACTGTTTATTGGATCAGTGTTTTTCCAGTGTAGAATCGAAGAAGCATGTTGATCAGACTGTCCTGTCATGAACATGACATTTTAAAAGATTTCAGTGTGACATATGTATATTTTTTCAGTATGAATGTACATGTCCTCTATTTACAGTCAATGTTTCGATGAGTGGTTTAAAACGTATGTAAATAGGTCTTTCGTTAAAAAAAAAAAAACTATTTTGTACCGTTCACAAAAAAAAGACGACATACCGATTTTCAATTCTGAAAACGAATGTAAATTCTGTGTCATAATGTACATAGCAAGAAAGAGGTGGAAATGCTTATTTTGCATGTGTCTCTGTTGTAAGTTTATGATAATCCTTGTTCTGGGGGGGGGAAAAAAAGTCTGGTGCTCCACAATGGGGCCTGTTGCATGTACATGCATGTAGGTTCGATGAAGAAAACAGCACTGAATGTGGGAATATATAAAAAAGAAACAAAGTCTTAAGCAGTCTTCATTCCCATCAATGGCCATCGTCAGCAGTGAGTGAATCTACAGGCCAGTACGGAAAGCGCGTCACATGTCCTGTTGCTGTTGTCCAGACCAGACCTGTCTCTCCGCCTTGACTTCTGTCCTTCCTCTCCCAGGGGGGCGGCCTCAGACAGACGTTAAATCGTCCAACTTTTCTGCGGCAACCCCATGCACATTACCTATATCCTGTATTGATTTTTTATGTTCTCATTTGTTGGTGTTTACCTGCACAGATTTTAAATAAAGTACTGAAATGCACAATTTGAAAATGGCCCGACCTGTCTGCTTTAGTTTGTCGTCAGACAGTTGAAATGTATTATTCTTATTGTTATACTACGTTAAACCTGATGAGACCTTTATAGACTTTCTTACAAAAGATCTCTCTCTCTCTCTCAGACCCAGAGGCAGTCCAAGTGTGTGGGGGGGGGGGGGGGGGGGGGGGGGGGGGGGGGGGGGGGGGGGGGGGGGGGGGGGGGGGGGGGGGGGGGG
>JAODUD010000140.1:21869-38347 GCA_026784285.1 Stomatorhinus walkeri
TGTGCCCCCCCCCCCCCCCCCCCAAAAAAAAAAACATATATCTGGCAGGGAGCTCATAGGGAGCAAAACCATGGACCAACTGTGGTTCCCCAAAGCCCGGACTGGAAAACACTGCTCTAACTCTAGAAGTTACCTGTCCAGCATGGGGGTTTGATGCGCAGGCTGAATAGAGCCTTCCTTTGTCTTCTTTCCTAGGAGTCGGGGGGGGGGGGGTTCCATCGAAAGATCCTCTACTGGGCACGGTGGGTGGGCGCTCTGGGGCAGAGTGCATGACCCAAGCCTGGCTCAGGAACGGCAGCTGTCCTGCATTCCTTCGAAAGCTTTAAGCCTCGACCTTAATTCCCACCGGCTACGGTGATCTGAGGGGGGGCGGGCTTTCACAGTTATTATATCGGTGTGTCGTTACGGGAAATGGCTTGGCAGCCCCGTGAGGGTAAACATCCTCAAAAAAAACAACAAAACAGTAAAAACACAGGCAGTGATGCACACACGTCGTACTGGAGAGGAGATGTTTCTGCAATCAGTTTAACTGGTACAATCCTTTCTCTCAAAGCCATTAAATGCTTAGCGATGGCATTGGATATATATGTAGCATTAGCCACTAAAAGCTATACATAAAGCTGCTTCTGGGGAAGATGCAGCACTGCAGACCCTGGAGACCAGGTTACGGCTCCAACTACTTTTCTTAATTCACTTTCTTAGCGTTATTAAATAAATGCTAAGCATTTAACCTCTGGGGTACTTCCTGTCAGTCAGCTGCCAATTACGTAGCAGAATTTAAGCAAAATTTCAGAAATAGTCTGAATATTACTGAAATACTACATGAAATACCCAGCTGAAAGCTGATTGGCCCTTGAAGTGCCTCCTCCCCTGTCCTGTGCTTCATTAATGAGTTCAGGGGCCCCTAGGCTACACTTTCCGTAGGCCTCTCTTCTGGCCCTACTTCCCGAAACAATACAATTAACTATAAAACCATGAAATATTAGTACTGTAACTATAAAACAATTTGTACAAAGTAAAAGAGAGTGTGACGCTTTTACATATGCAGCAGCCATATGCATACCAGAAAATACACAATGACATTAAAGGAGCACCATAAAGGAGATGCGTCTAAGAACTGAGGCCTGAACTACGAAGCGGCGTTACTGGCTTATCGGGGTGACTTGCCGGATTTAAGGTGGTCTGGGCAAAATGTAAGTGAACAAATATAAAGTCCATTTACTGCTTCGTAGTACAGGCCACTGGTCTCGTTCAGTTTTAACCAATCACCAACTCGCAAACAAGTAAATGACCAATAAAAGATCATTAAAAAAATGTAATAAAATAATATTAGGGGGCCCTGATCACTCTGGGCCCTTAGGCTGCACCCTATGCTAGCCTATTCATTAGCCCACTCTGTCCCTGTCACTGACTTAAAACATCATTTCTTAATGATAAAATTAGCCTCTCTGTATGAATTATGGCACCTCTTATACACCCCATACCTTAAACAAATTCTAGAATCACCACTGATCATTTGTTTTAACAAAACTGCAGAAGTGTAGCGGAAACGCGCAGAATGACTTCTCACAATATGTAACAGCTATTTAGCATCTCATGCGTTTCTCAAGGAAAAAGGACGCTGGCGGCAGAGAGAGTCAAGCAGAGACGGCTCTGCAAGCGGTCTGTGGAGAGCTGGGCGTGCGTCCTCCACTTCATCCTGCCGGTTGGCATGGAAACTGGGCTTTTTTTGTACATCTTAACGTGGTTACCGGCAAAAATGTAGGCAGCGTTTTGCTAAACCCCACCGGACTACATCAGATAATCTTTAAAGGTAAAAGCATGGCTGCGCTGTGGAACCCAAAAGCGCAGGTCACCCCTAATCTGGTATCACGAGCCCACGGACTGGCCATGGGGTGGCGCTGTTACACAAAGCCTGGTTCGGGTGGCTAGGAGGATCAGCTGAATGAGTCTTCAAGCCTCACAGTTGACCTGGGATGCCTCAGATCTCCTCTCCGCTTGGGCCGTGAGTAAAGATGGATACTGCGGGCCTACCAAGAAAGGTTGATGTTCTCCAGTGACCCACTTCCAAAAGACTAGCTCAGCACTGTCATTGGCCTGTGTCCAAATTCAAGGGCTACATCCTACAAACGACGGCGTCCATGATGGTGTAGCCTACGAAGGTCTGCGCCATGACACTTACGATATGTTGGGCTGTCAAGGATCCAACGGGTGGATCCTCTGCAACTTGCCAAAAGAAAGAAGCATGTCTTGACCGCATTTCCAGGAGCCTTGGAAATGGAACAGCCCCGCCACACCTCTGATACATTTGGCCTTCGAAGGATGTGGCCCCTTAATTTGGACTGATTTTTCTGTTTCTGAACTGTTCCTACATTAGGATTTCCCTTCTAAAAGTTACTCTAGTAACCATGGAGCTTTTATGATGTCATCAATGATGGAAACGGCATACATTTCATCTGCCTGCCTGATGAGTTTTTCTAAGTCCTTTCTAAGTCCGGTACTGTGCTTGTTCAGTTTCTGGCTGAAACCAAACACATGTTACTCATGTGATTCATGTGCCCCCCCCTAGTGCAGTGGTCTTCACTGCTTAGCCTCTAACTCTCCAAAGGCCTATGTGGCATCCTGTAACCAAATAAAAAAAATAAGAATATCAGTCTGACCATCAGATTTATTATTATTATTATTATTATTATTATTATTATTATTTAAGTCTAGATGCAACAGAACTTCCCCAATAATGCACCCCCACCTCCCCTGTACACTGGTAAGCGTGGCAGTGAATAACACTGCTTCAGTGTGTGTGTTTCCTGGATCACAGCAGCCCTGATTGGATAAATAGTTGCCAAAAACTGATTGACACCCCAGGGTGAGTATCTTGATTTAATGTCATCATAAAGTAATATGAAGGATTATTCATAAAGGCTCATTTTCATGCCCCCCCCCCCCCCCTTCGGTTCCAGTTGACCGTTAGCGGCCACCCGGTAAACAAAACCGGGCCTGTGTGGACCGGAGTAACGTGAGCCGGCAGCACTGTCAGCCCCTCCCCCATTCATTCACTCACTCACACGCACGCGATCCAGCCCCCGCTTTGATCATCTGAAGCTCAGCCTTCCTCTAAACTCCATGTAACCTTTCGTCTTTGCGGTCATGAATATTTAAGCTCAAACCTCCAGGTTTCATCTCCCACGGCTGCAGAGACGTGGAGGAGGGCAGCGTCGGGGAACGAATCACGGGCTCTAACCGATCGCCGAAGAAAGAGCCCTGACAGAGAAAGCAGGTCCCTGTGATAAACAAATAATAAACTAAACACTTGATCAAGCTACAAAAACATCTTCCTGCAGTCTGTGGCCCTAAAACTCCTCTTTTTACTTGGGGCTGTTTATTCGCCTCGTCACGCTGACACGAGGTCGCATTCTAGCCTGACCTGAAACTAACAGAGTTTTGGTTTTCAGCCACAGACCTCAGCCTGCGCAGGAGTGTTTGCCAGGATACCACCCCGTCCCCGGCATACGAGGAGAGGCACGCTATGCACAAACGAAAGCTGCGTGACACTTATCGACACCCTGCATCTTTATCGGAGTCTTCTTCAAAGTCGCTCCGCTCGACTGGGCTCTGGGATCGACGTCAGAGCGTCCCCGTCCTCCCACAATGGGGATTTTCAGAATGAAAAACCCGTCCCTGGTGTTACATCAGGGCGAACCTTTCGCAAGAGTCTCCGCATTCGATTCGGTTTCGCATGTCGCCGACCAACGTGGTCAATGTTGGATGTGTTAATGAGGCCAGGGTGGAGGGGACTGCCTCACAAAAAGCATGCTGGGTAACTGTGGCTGCCCTCTTCGAAGTGGGCCGTTCTGTCGGGCGGGGGCCACTTTCGGCCATTATGTACAATCGGCTGAGTAAGCAGCCCGGCTTTTTTAGGAACCAGACGCTGAAGGTCGTTGATGAGGGACACATGCGGGGAAACAGCCCCGTTCAGGGTCCTGAAACTGTCAAAGCGTAAAGCGGGTCAAACAGCCGGCTCAGAGCTCCATTTTATATATTTATTTCTTGTTCTGGCACCTTCTGTATTTCTCTGGAGTCTCTGCAGAGTATTGCAGTCCCAGGTCATGAGGTCACACCTTTTGCCCCCCCCCTACTTTGGCCTCAGCCTCAGGAAGGCCAGTCATTCTTACCGGCACGGATTGAATGTCAACCAGCAACACTGAACCCAAAGCACAGAGTACCGTGCGGAGTGGGGGGTTGGTTTTGCATCGTACAGTAAACAGCTTTTATGCTAAAACGTGTCCATTGGCAAAAGGTAACACTAACGAAGAAATCCGGGTAAGACGGAAAAGTGCAGGCTAATATTTCCTTAAATATGTTTTCATTGTGTGATTTTTTTTTTTTTACTTGGAGTGAATGTTTTTGTTTTCCCTGAAGGGCCTGAATATGAGCTGGGAAAAATAAGCAAAAAAACAGATTGTTTCGGTTAGGGAATGGCTGTCAGGAATATAAAGGTCTGTGTGTCCGGGTTGGTCGTGATGGCTGGGGGGTTGCTCCTGAGTCAGCGGGGTGCAATGACCTGCCTCTGTGGATGGGGCCTCCTTGTTCTAACGCGTGTCACCAGAGGTCACCAGCTGCCACCTTCCGTGGTGACAAACTACACGCTGGTAAACAGGTAAAACAACATGTTTTCTCCACACGGTTTTTTTTTTTTTCTCGTTAAAAACTCGACTTTTCCCTTGGGTCAGGTGATCGGCACCAGTACTGCAGGGTAAATGGGATCAATTAGCGTAATCATTTGTCCACCAGAGTTATTAAGTGCTCAATGGACTGAGAACACCCGTAGTCCATGACGACCAGGAGTAGGGGGCACTGTTCTAGAACAATCTCTCATTAAGACCTTTCATTAATTACATTGTTAACTCATGTCACATAGCTGTTCTATGCTGTGGCTGCACACATCCGGAAACACATCGCCAATCGCTAACCCTTCAAAACAGCATCATTTTATTTGAAGAGGAACTTGGGAGTCAATTTGGTTTGTAAATTAGAATATACTAAATTCGTGCTTGTGTTCAGCGCAGATGAAGTTGTGGTCTGCTGATCTCGAGCAAACGGATTCTCCGGCAAGCTGCACTGTCTGTCAGTGTTCATCCTGCAGAATAATAGGCGAGACGCATAAAAGGCATCGATCCCTGTCTTACGCTGAGGGTCCCGGGAAGCCACATAAGGGAAATTCACCTCATCCGTTACCTTTAAACTGAAGGTCACAACCGTAAATGAGCCAGAGTCATAATTAATCACGTCCGGCACATCTTCACTTCATCTAGAAGAAAGATGAGGAAATGATTGTGTACAAACGTGACCTTTTTGGAGTGTGCCGTGGCAGCATCTTAACTTCCCGTATTTCAGCAAAGGGTGGAGGGGGGGGGGGATTTTTGGAATTCCTTTGGAGGAAAAATGCAGGTGGGTGTCAAAGGGGAGCATCAAATGAAGAACCCGCTATTTCATATGGTATTTAACCCTGTATTTTTGTGACTTGAAACTGTAGCCATGGTATTGTTTCAGCTGAGAAAGGTTATGAGATATGTAGTTGCACTCCGTCTAAATCAGCAGATAAGAGGGAGTGAGTGATGATGTCACCGAAAGGGAGGAAAGAAGTTTATAGCATGAAACTAAAAGCAAGTGCAGCACCTAGTGATCATATTAGGACTTACAGTATCAGTACTGTAGGGAAAAAAACAATCGTAAGGGTAAATATTAAAATTATCGTATTTTATACTGTATTCAAACCATACTACAAAAGCTTGACGATGGAGCCTTTACATCAGTAGGAGATTTGCAAATGAGTAATCTCGACGTCCTTTTTTGATTAACCACAATTAATATTATCAGAGACGAAACTGCTTGTGTAGGAAGTCGTATATCATTAGTTGGGTAATGATTTTAACTCTGAAATATTCATTAATATTAAACAGAACAGGTAGATGCACGGCTAAAAAGTAACTTGTGTTATACAGTGTGTTTGTTCTAGAAAAGATTTTTTTCTGTGGGAAATTCAGTATCAGAGCAAGAGTTCTGTGAAAACAGTACAAGGCGCTCTTTATTTTTGAAAAGCATCAGCTCTAGTTTCTCTTAATGTGGTTCACAGTAAATGCCACTGCCCTTGATTTTTTTTCCCTCGTAAACACGGTGCCACAGTAAAAAAAGAGAACAAACCCTAACCCTGGAAATTACCCTAATGCGTGACATAGTTCAGCAAAGGGGTATTTGAAGCTCTTACCTGTGATCCTGCATTTACTGCATTAAAATGGCTCCGTGTCAGAATCATTTATAGGTCTGTGCACTGGCTGCTCACTTCTCAACACAGAGGAGTGCAGGTACAGTGGGATTCAGTAGCCGTCGTACCTTCAGCACAGGGCAGTCCAACATGGGTTCACGTTTTACAACATGAGACTCGAACCTTGGCCTCGTGCAGCAGTTCTGAATGCATAATCAACGTGTGACTTATAGAGACTTACGTACTTACAGTTATGACAGTATCCATGTCAACCTGCATTTTGATATCCCCTCTGCTCCAGTGTCAGGTGATTTTCACTGCACTCTTAGGAAACCACTCAACATATACGAGACTCCGTGAAATGACGCTTATGTTACAACATCACAATCTCATGCTTGATATGCATAGCGCCAGCGTCAACAACTTAATAAGAGCTGATGCACTTATTGTGGCACAGTGAGAATGATAGGACTGAATCCTATCTCTGTCTGCTCTGATTTACAGAGCTGGTTCATGCTAGTAACTGTAGCAGGATGTTCAACTGCCTTACATTCAGCACCTGTGAGCTATATCAACACATCTGCCAAATCATAAAGTCTTACGCTGTTTTACAGTACGGTCCCATTTACACTAAGGCAGGTCTAAGCCTCTAGGTTTAGTCAGACGTGGCCATCGATTTCTCGCCTTACGTGGGCCTGTAGTGCCCTCTGCTGGTGAAGTGAAAATTCGCTTGTCTGCCTGGCTTCACGTTCCGCACGTACAAAAACCACTGGCCCGCGGCACCAGTCAAATACTCTGTAGGGACAAAACAAAGCTTCTTGATATTTTAAAAATGCAAAGATTAGTTATGTAATATCGTTTTAGTAAAAAGAAAAATCTGCAACATTTTGCAAATCTTTTCCTGGGAAAAGCTCTATATATGGCTCAGATAGGACGCTTTTCCTCTATCACCAAGAACCGACCCTTAACCACCATAAATGGCCTTATACGCTCCCAATATCCCGTGGTGTTTCTGTATAGTCCCATCACGTCTTCTGAGACTCCATTCATTGGATGCACCAAATCATGATTTTATATATAGTAAAGTTAATTCTCTTGTGCTCATTCTGTAAAGATTAGACAATTGGATTTGCCCGAATTTTACACTTACCAAACGTATTATTTATGTATTATCTCTTTTTCCGCCTCTGTGGATTGAAGCAGAAAATGTTGCGGTTTGAAAGACCAATAATTCTAAATGAGGTTCAGCACAAAATACGTAGCACATACTCATTCAGTTTTGTAACACGTGTCTTTTTCATTGTATTGCTCACACTCTGCGTCATGTTCTGATTGTATTTTGAACATTCGAACGTGCGCTGCTGAATGTCTGCGAGAAGGGCCAAGCTGCAGCCCAAGCCATGGCGCTGAAGTGCGCATGACGTCATGCCCGAGGGTGAGGGGATGACGTAAGGCGGCACGGCCAGGCCTGACTAATGGAACGTCGAGAGTCGTTCCTGTTGATCGTTACATGCCTTTTCCCTCCCTTGCCTGCATTTCCCATGGCGTCCGCTATTACGCCGTTCGGAAGGGGGACAGCTTAACTCCTCTATTTATTTTCTTTTGGTTTTTAGCTTAGGATAGCCGCCTTGTTTTTTTTTATTTTTCTTTTTTATTTCGTCCTCGACCGGCCATGACCGTAGAGCAGAATGTTCTCCAGCAGCACTCGCAGAAGGTGAGCAGGAGGTGGGGATAGCGAGATCCGAGCACAGCGCTTCGCTCCTCGGCCCGGGCCGAACTGCAGGCCGGGGCTCCGCTGGGCTCCGTGCGCCGGCCTGTGGGCTATCGTAGCTCGCCTACACGGGGACCGATATAGCTGTTTCTCGGTCTGGTCAGCGGTAGCCCTGCTTGTGCGTTAGCATGCATGTTAGACGCTTTAGCCCGGGGGGCGTAGGACTGTGTTCCAGCCCGATAAAGTTTGATCATAGACAGGATGCGCCGTGCGGAGGGTAGCCGCGTTTGCACGGCGAGTCCGCGGGAGGGGCACTCCGTTTGTTTACACGGGGCAAATATGCTGGCTGCATGCTTTATACGGCTTCTTACACTTTTAATATGTGTCTGCTTGCAGTGCACCCTACGTGCTTAATGCATGGTTTCGGGTCCGTTCTGGTGTTTCGAGCTTTCTTGGGGGGCTGTTCGGCTCCCGACACCATCTCCGGGTTTGTTTACCTTACAAGCCGCCCGCGGACCCGCCCCCCACACCCAGCTCACGGCGTCGCCTGACTCGCAGTGTAACACACACCTCGTAAACACACCTCTCACCTTATTAGCTTGGGGGTCCGGATCAGATCCGCTAGGATTCCGGGCCGAACCGCCCGGGCAGTGCTTAAACGTATAAACACGTGGTGAAGAGCAGAATGCAGTCCTAGTCAGTTATACGCCTTTAAACTGTTGTAAAATAAACATTAAAAGTAATGAGAGTAAACTTGCATGCTGATTGTTAAACCGAGTTTATTGATGGTTACTTCTCTGTGCCGTAGCGTTTGCAGTTTTTTTATATTGTGTATTTTATGTCTAAGTGTGTAAGTAACACGGGCCACTTTCGATGCTGTCTCGTTTAGTGTTTTTCTGGAGGCTTGGTGTACAACTCAATGTCGAAGCCTCCGTGATTTGAATAACTACTTACAATTAATCAACATGACAGTTTCTGGATAATGTTTGTGAAAGGGGGAACCTGTAGGGGGCGCCCTTGGAGGCGGCGCGTGGCCACGTGACTGCCTTGCTGGAGGTGCTTGCCAACCTGTACCCCATATGGCGCAACCCCTGCATTCACGTGAGCCGCTGCGTGATAATCTGCCTGCGCTGGACATGGTGTAACAGCGGAGAGCTGCTTGGCATTCCTGCTCCTGCTGTAATCTCCCAGGGTTGGAATTCACGGGAGTCGCCGTCTCTGATCCTTGGGTATGAGTGAGTCAGCCGTGAAGGGCCCCGCCGCGCACAGCGGTGTGTGACTCAACCTGTGAATAGGGCCAGAAATGGGGGTGGGGCTTTGAATTATTTCTGGAACGTATTTTGGGACGGCGTGAGCATTGTGGCTCCTGTCTGGAAACACAGAGCGATCCGCGCTGCTCCTGAGAGACTGTCGGACCTACTTTCTGATGCTAAAACCCAGTGGCCTTTTTGGAAGGCAGCTTATCGGTCTGTGTCTTCCCCCCCTGCCCCTAAAATGCTGCGCCAGACCTGTTTCTGGTGGGCCTGCATCAGACTGGAGACTCATCTCTTGCTGGACCCTTGCGACGTTTCTTGATCAGGGTGATCTGGGTACTGGTGACCTGGCCCTTATTGCACTGCTGGTTGCCTATGGTTCACCTGTCTTTTTTGCAGCTGGCATAAATTTTTGAACTAGCTGCTGGCTTTCATAGACACAGCAAGACAGGAGGATATATGCTGTCTTCTGCCTTTATTGGTGGTAGCGTAAATCATAGTGTGTGTGTGTGTGTATGTGTGCATGTTCCTGTAAATGGGTGGGACTGTCCTTGGGTCCTCCTGCCAGCAGGGGGTGATATAACACCATCTCGCCTGTCCTTTCAGCACCAGCAGACCCTGCTGAATCAGTTGAGGGAGGTTACTGGAACCACCGACGTCCAGCTGCTGCAGCACGCGCTCCAGGTACCAGTGGGCCAACTGGTACGGGGCGGGCCGCACCCACAAGCCCCGTATCGAACTTCCCTTTCGACACTTCCTGAAGCCCTGCCTCTAAGTATCAGGGTGTTCTCTGATAGGCCCCACAGTGGAAACAGGCCTTACTAAGCGATTCCCGCTTTAGGATGTTTGCACGGATGTTCAGCTGACAATCAGTTTGCCTGAAGCGTTTGAGATGTTTCTGCTTGTTCATTAATCAGTCAGTGCGCTGACAGGTGTGTCTGTGAGCTTCGGTAATCCCCTACTTGTAATGAAACGGAATAGAAAACTTATTATGTGGGTGAAAATTGTTTGTGATTACCGTGCACATCCACACAAAAAAAGGCAAAAATAGATGGTACACATACGAAAGTATGTATAAAAATAAATAAGTGTAACATACATAGATATAAATAGAGGTTAGGAGATGGGGGTGCTAATGATAGCCTATTGGGGGGCATCTGCTTGGGGGCGTTCCGAGGACTCACCCTACAGCTCTCCTGCCCGAAACAGGTCAGCAATGGCGACTTGTCGGAGGCGGTGGCCTTCCTGACGGAGAAGAACGGCAAGGTGGCACCACAGGACGACGCGGCGGCGGCATACTACCAGACGGCGCAGGGGGGCGCCAGCGAGCGCTACATGAGCGTCGGCAGCCAGGCTGACACCAGTAGGTACCCGGTGGGCAGCGATGGAAGCGCGGAAGCTGGGTGTTTGACGAGGACGGTCTGGACAGGCCAGGGAGTGAGCCTGTTTGCGCCAGAGGTTGTTGGTTCAAATCTCGGGGGGATGTTGCTGTTAGCCCTTCATTTTTTTATTTGAATGGCGTTTGGTGTTTAGGTGACTGTAAATCCATCTGTTAAAAGGAGAATTTAATTTAAATTGTTTTCTGCCTTGAAAATACGTTTGCATTTGAGGCCAGGTGACTGGAGATGAGGCTGCAGATGGGATCCCGCCTCTTTCATTTCACAACCCTGTTCCCGCCACGGTTTTGCCCTCCCTCAGACGGGATGGGAAGTGGCTCCCCCTGCTGGCGGCCTGTGTACATGAGGATGCGTGCCGGAGATATTGTTTCAGATGTGATCGATCTGACAGGAGATGACCTGCAGAGGGCGATCGCGCTCAGCCTGGAGGAATCCAGCCGGGCCTTCCGGGAGACGGGCATCACGGACGAGGAGCAGGCCATCAGCAGGTGGGAGGACGCGGTCGGCCTGGGCACGGCGTCCGTGCGGCCTGCCGCCGACTCTAGTTCTGAGCGCGATTGGGTCCCGCCCCGCAGGGTGCTGGAAGCCAGCATCGCGGAGAACAAGGCCAGTCTGAAGCGGAGCCACACCGAAGTGTGGAGCGACTCGCCCAACCCCCATGACAGGAAGCGGCAGGACAACTGCCCCGTGGGGCTCAAGAACGTGGGCAACACTTGCTGGTTCAGTGCAGTAATCCAGGTGAGGGTGTGGCGGGTCTGTGGGGGGGGGGGGTTGCCACAGGGTCGCAACCTCTGCCCTGCAGGGCTGAAGGGTGACCGCTTCATTCATGTCACATAAACATAGCAGAAAATAATCTATATCGGGGGGTTCCCGCGGTGCCTTGGGGAGGCCTGCTGGGGTGGGGACAGCTCATGCCCCCCCCTCCGACTGTTGGGCTGCACGGCATATTGGGAAACAAATGGAGCGATCGACATAGAAACTCAAGCAGGTTGCCACATGACGTTTGCCAGCTGGGTGTGGTTCAGGTCTATGTAGCGGGAGGGGTACTCAGTGTGGGGGGGGGGCAGCCAGATGGCACGCCTGCCCCCCCCCCCCCATGTCCTCTCATGCTGTGTTACTGCAATGGCACGCGGCCTGCTCACAGGATGCTGGATGATGAGCGTTTGGCCCCTCCTGCTGAGTCTACCCCCCCGCTTTCAACATAAGTACAGACTGTTTATCCAGCCTGTGATTAACTGGGACAGGTGGGATGGGGGAGGGGAAGCATGTTGACATGGCAGGACAGCACTGTGCTCAGGATGGTATGTGTCTGCCCCCCCCCCATTGTGTGTTCCAGTCCCTTTTCAATCTACTGGAGTTCCAGAGGCTGGTGCTCCACTACTCCCCCCCGTCGCGAGTCCAGGACCTGCCCCGCAACCAGAAGGTGAGACCCCCCCAAACACACATACACACACACACCATGATGATAACGTCATACTGCTTCTTGACAGTAGGGGGAGTAACAGTGAACAGTGGTATACATGGGACCGGTGAAGGCTGCCTCACGCCTGTTGGGTTGGGGTTTCGAATCCCACTGAGGCTCTGTATATGTGGAGTTTGCATGTCATCCCCCATGCCCAAGAATAGGCAGTTTTGTGTGTCTAAACTGCCCGTGTGTGTTATGTGTGTGGGCCGTGGCATCTCTACTATCTGGGACCCTGACCAAGATAGGCCATTAGACAATGGAAGGATGGATGGATGGTACCCTCTGCAGTTACCTCTTTCCATTTTTGACCCATGAGCCCTTGCATCAGGTAGTGTGCTGGCCGGTTTATATTTGACGGTCCCAACGCCTACACTCGTGCTCTCTGGTGCTGCTGATATTTGCACATATAGGCACGTCAATCTGGAGTATGAAAGGATATGTCCATTTTCACTGTCTTCCATGATGCATCTTGTCTCCATCCAATCTCCCGTTCGAGCTACACATCACGTGACAAACATGGCCACCGCCATGAACACGTTACTCGTGTTTGTTTAGTCGGATTTTCCATGAAACGCCACTTCCACCTTTCAAAAGTTTTTTTTTTTTTCTTTTTTCTTAAACAAAGACTGCAAACTGTCATGCTGCTGGTTCCTGTTAAAAGCGTAAAATACTTCCGGATCGTCACCCTGATGTTTTTATGCTACTCGTACTGCGAAGGGTATGCGCATGACGTCATAGCAAGTGGAAATCACTGCGTTCACAACCACTGAGTGGCAAAAAGACCGAGGCAGCGTTAGCATTCAGCTGGAATGCTGCAAAAAAAGATAAGATAGATAATAGTTGTTGTGCGATTGATTGGGCAAATTGATTTAGCAATAAGAGCTCTTTTTACAGACTGCCAAAAACGAAATAAGTAAGTATCGGATGTGGATCAGTCACGTATGGCCAATTCCTGATCCGTCTGGATTGGCGCCAATGTTGATCTGAAAATTGGATTGGTGCATCTCGAATTAATATTGCACATCACCCAGCCCTACTAAGTGCATCATTACAATATAAAAATACTATCTTTCTGTGGAGAAGGCATTCAACTAAGAATTTTATTGTACTTTGTATATTTTTCATTGTACGTACGGTTTGCATCTTGCAGACGTGTAGCATGAATTCCATGCTTAGCTGCACAAGCAACACGTGGAACGAATGCAGGACATACTGGGCAGCCGTGTTGATTAAGCGAGCGCATTGCGGGTGTCGAGCAGAAGAAAGACCGCACCCGTTTCATCATGGCTTAGTCACCGTGGTGTTTCCCTGAGTCCCTCCCACGACAACAGGGAGTCACCCACCATTCAGCCTCGTAATCATCTGGACACGTGTCATGTGACCGCGTGTCTCTACGGTGATCCCTCACACTGGTCTCCTTAACCGCAGCCCCACCTGCAGGTCGCTTTAGGTACCATATGTTGACAGGACCGTGTGTTTGTGCAGGAGCACAGGAACCTACCGTTCATGCAGGAGCTGCGGTACCTCTTCGCGCTCATGGTGGGATCTAAGAGGAAGTACGTGGATCCATCCCGGGCAGTGGAGATTCTGAAAGATGCGTTCAAGTCCAGCGACTCGCAGCAGGTTGGTACCTGGGTCTCTGAGAGCTGATGCACCAGCTCTCTCACTTCCTGCCTTGTCTCGTTTATTTAAACACGTTATTTATAAATGTATCCAAACACTCAGCGACTACATCATGTGAAGTATACGTTTACTCAAATCGTTTAAAACCCACCCCTCCCCCCCGGATCCTCGAGCAGGTGTTCTTAGGCTCTGTTTAGACCAAGCATTCACTTGGCCAGCCAAACCCGGTGCCCGGTTCTGATCCGTTTTCCTCGTGCTTCGCATGACAGCAGGACGTCAGCGAGTTCACACACAGGCTCCTGGACTGGCTAGAGGACGCCTTCCAGATGAAGGCAGAGGAGGAAAGGTAACCATGCCTGGCCTGTCCTTTACTTCACCTCATATAAAATAAATTTAAAAATACCTGCACGGGTGTGCAGGTGTGGCTGCTTCTGGGCCACAGCAAGAGCCGGCGGGGGTTACACCCAGCCTGAGAAAATAGGTGTGTTTGGGGAAATCTAGAAAATGCTTTCGTTTGTATGTGAAACATGAAGGATTGTGCGACTTTGAGTTCGAGCAAACTCAAAGTGGCCTTTTTGAGTAGCGGATCCTCCTGATGGATGCCAGGAGGAATAGTACTGGGTAAGACCTCCAGCTTCCTGGCTGGAGTTGCAGGGCGAAGGCCCAGCGCCGAGTGACTATGCCTCAGGGCCCAGGGAAACGTGACAGGCACCGTACATGCTGTTCATGTCTTACAGGGAAGGCGAGAAGCCAAAAAATCCAATGGTGGAACTCTTCTATGGACGCTTCCTGGCGGTGGGAGTTTTGGAAGGTGAGGGTTGGTGCCCGGGTGTGGGGGGGGGGGGGGTTGGTCGTTAGGGTCACATTACCCGGATCCCTGGCGGGGGGCCACAGCTGCCCCCGGCTGACTGACGAGGCGCCCTGTGCATCACAGAGACACTGGAAGCTTTAATTGCGGGAATGTCCAGGAGACTGTCACACAGAATCTGGTTCCAGTCCCTCTTGATGGTGTTTGGGGCCCTGGGGGGCGGCCTGACTTTTACACATGCCACCCCCCTCTTGTTTCTTACTACTACTTGATAAATGTCCCCAAGTGGCAGCTGACCCCATGACTCCAGGTTATTTATGTCCCATGTTGATATTTTCGACATTGGAATTAAATCGTCCACCATCTTGTGACCTCTGACCTTTATCTGGTTAATCACCGGTTTGGCAGGTGGCCACATCACTGTCCCACGTAATAACAGCATTTGTCTAATATTAGTCCGTATATATGCCCCCCCCCCTCCTTCACCCCCATTCAGGAAAAAAGTTTGAGAATTCGGAGATGTTCGGACAGTACCCCCTGCAGGTCAACGGCTACAAGGACTTGCACGAGTGCCTGGAGGCAGCCATGATCGAGGGCGAGATCGAGTCTCTACACTCGGAAAACTCTGCCAAGTCTGGCCAGGAGGTCTGTATGGAGGGGGGGTCTGATGCATTTCCTGCCCCCGGATGCCGACAGTGTGACACATGTCAGCGGTTTTGTTCTTGGCCTGAGTGACTCAGCACACAGGGCACGGGGGGAGGGGGGGGTGTCTGCTATTCTCAGGGTAAATATAAACCTGAAGCCATTTATTACAAATAATTTTGCAGGGAGGTGTCTGTCATTAAATCGCAGCATGACGGGACATCAAGGCACAGAAAGTTCTGGAATGTTAAACTGCGGCCCTCCCCTGTGGCGACGTGGCTCGCTGCATCTCTGTAGACGGGCTGCTGACAATGAGTGATCCCTAAGCGCATTGCCCTCCCCTGCCACCCCCCCAGCACTGGTTCACGGAGCTGCCCCCAGTCCTGACCTTCGAGCTATCCCGCTTCGAGTTCAACCAGGCACTCGGCCGACCCGAGAAGATCCACAACAAGCTGGAGTTCCCGCCCGTGCTCTACATGGACCGGTGTGTACCAGCCCTGACACTCCTGCAAAACTTAGCCCCAGGTCATAATCTTGAACATTCCGGTAACACGCCCCCCACCACCACCTGGCATTTCAGGTACATGGACAGGAACCGGGAGGTCACCCGGATCAAGCGGGAGGAGATCCGGAGGCTGAAGGAACATCTTACGGTTCTCCAGCAGAGACTGGAGAGGTATAAGGAACAGTGTCCACGTGTCAGTTTTCCGCGTGGCCTTCAACCCTGGACATTGATGTGACCCCCACCCCCCCCCTCCCAGGTATCTGAGCTATGGCTCCGGCCCAAAAAGGTTCCCTCTCGCCGATGTGCTGCAATACGCTATGGAGTTCGCCTCGAGCAAGCCTGTGTGCACTTCGCCCGTGGAGGACATCGACGCCTCCACGCCTCCAGGGGGCACTGCAGCTCAGCTGACTCCAAGGCAAGCGGGATTATGATTTTAAATGGTTATGATTGTTAGCCAGCTGTTACAGTAGGGGTCAGGTATGTGATAGCTCAGGTTGTCCCCGCCACACAGTGCCCCTGAGCCTGGCACATGCAATGCTCCTGAGGCCCAGCCGCGGGTGTCCGTGCACAAGCCCTTCACACAGTCGCGGCTGCCCCCGGACCTACCCATGCACCCCGCCCCGCGGCACATCACTGAGGACGAGCTGCGCGTGCTGGAGGGCTGCCTCAAGCGCTGGAGGAGCGAGGTGGAGAAGGACACAAGGGGTAAGGGCCGAGGCTGCGGGATAAGGGGCGGGGCTGCGGGATAAGGGGCGGGGCTGCGGGATAAGGGGCGGGGCTGCGGGATAAGGGGCGGGGCTGCAAATCAAATG
>JAODUD010000140.1:38447-49642 GCA_026784285.1 Stomatorhinus walkeri
GGATAAGGGGCGGGGCTGCAAATCAAATGTGTGAAGAACTGGGGCTGCTGTAAAGGGTGGGGCCAGAAAGGGTAAGGGGTGGGGTTGTAACAAGGAGTGAAGTGACATCATGTGAGGATGGACTGTAGTAAAGGGTGGGTATAATGGGAGGGGTGGGGCCACAGGAACCTCGCTGTGAACACATTCTGTCTGTTCCCCCCCCCCCTCCCCCCCCAGAGCTGCAGGGTAGCATCGCCAGGATCCATCGCACCATGGAGCTCATGTACGCAGACAAGAGCATGATGCAGGTCAGCCACTGGATGCCAGGAACTCTCCCTCTTCTCTCTCTCTTCTCTGTCTCTCTCTCTTCTCTCTCTCTCTTCTCTCTCTCTCTCTCTCTTCTCTGTCTCTCTCTTCTCTCTCTCTCTCTTCTCTCTCTCTTCTCTCTCTCTTCTCTCTTTCTCTCTCTCCCCCACTTGCTCTCCGCCCCCCCAGCATGCATGACCACATTCGCACCCTGTGGTCGGATGATCCCTGTGCCCTGACCTCCTCGCTCCCCCCCCCCCTACAGGTCCCATACCGGCTCCATGCGGTTCTGGTCCATGAGGGCCAGGCTAATGCGGGTCACTACTGGGCCTACATCCACGACCCGAAGCACAGCTGCTGGATGAAATACAACGACATCGCGGTGACGCGCTCGTCCTGGGAGGAACTTGTGCGGGACTCGTTCGGCGGCTACCGAAATGCCAGCGCCTACTGCCTCATGTACATCAATGACAAGAAACCCTTCCTCATAGAGGGTGAGCCATCAGGGGGCAGGGTCTTAAGACCTGGCCAGAAGGTGACCGGTTCATAACCAAGCTGGTCTGCCTTCTTGCCGTCTCACTTGGGTGGTACTGAGGAGGCCCATGATGACATTGTGTGTGGAGACCCAAAATTCCTTGCTGCTCCCCTGACTTGACGTACAGATTTATCATAATTCAGATGGTCTCGGGGCACCCAAGATGAGCCACCCGAAATTGGGGACAGTGCCATTTGAGAGTGGGTTTGATAGGTGCGGGTCACGGTTCTGTTGACCGTCTCCCTGCGTTCCTCCCTCTCCAGAGGAGTTCGACAAGGAAACGGGGCAGGTCCTCAGCGGCTTGGACAAGCTTCCCGCAGACCTGAAGGTCTACGTGCAGGAGGATAACCAGCTGTTTGAGAAGGAGCTGCAGGAGTGGGACGCGCTGCAGACCCGCAAGGCCCGGCAGGAGAAGACGGCACCGGGGCGACCTGCCGGCACCGAGCAAAGGGACCCAGACAGCCCTGGTGAGTGGACCCGAGCCCTGATCGTCCTGCCTACCCCGAGGCGTGAATCTGTGCAAGGTGATGGATTGACATCCCCCCCCCCTCCCTGCAGCCCCCCAGCAAGACCCGGAGTACATGGAACAACCCTCCCCGACAGATGACGGGCGGCACCTGCGTGAGGACACTCAGCGGGCCATCTCCCGGGCTGCGGCCGAGCAGGATGAGATGAGCCCCGAGGCTATGCTCAGCACAGTAAGGCCCCGTCCTCACGGGGCAGCCAGTACCGCTCTATCTGGCCTTGCTTTGGCTGCGGTGTTAGCGCCTTTAACGGGCTAGGAGGTATTGCCAGTATAATTGGGACAGAACATGTTAGTGGTGATAGTGGTTTTATCAGGGCAGGAGGTGTTAGCGGTGTTAGCGGTTTTGCCAGGCCAGGAGGTGTTAGCGGTGTTAGCGGTTTTGCCAGGCCAGGAGGTGTTAGCGGTTTTGCCAGGGCAGGAGGTGTTAGCGGTGTTAGCGGTTTTGCCAGGGCAGGAGGTGTTAGCGGTTTTGCCAGGGCAGGAGGTGTTAGCGGTTTTGCCAGGGCAGGAGGTGTTAGCGGTGTTAGCGGTTTTGCCAGGGCAGGAGGTGTTAGCGGTTTTACCAGGGCAAGAGGTGTTAGCGGTGTTAGCGTTTTACCAGGGCAGGAGGTGTTAGCGGTGTTGCCAGGGCAGGAGGTGTTAGCGGTGTTAGCGGTTTTACCAGGGCAGGATGTGTTAGCGATGTTCGTGGTTGTGCTAGGGCTGGCAGTGTTAGTGGTGTTAATGGTTTTACAAGGGCAGGAGGTGTTAGCAGCGCTAGTGGTATTAGCGGTTTTAGCAGGTAGGTGGTGGCGGCATGATAACAGTGTTAGCATTGGTAGTGGGGTTGATATGTTGGCTTTACCCCTAGTTTTAGAGGTCAGAAGTTTTAGTAGTGTTAGCCTCTGCAAACGGTAGGCTTCTGAGTCCGAGTCCTTGCCTGACTTTCTCTTCACCACATTCATTTTGTTTGTTTTACCTTTTTTTATCTACTTCTCCCCGTGCCCGCTTTCTCCCATCCGTCTGTCTTGTGTCTTTTCTTCACAGGCCGCCCCTGACGGCCCCTCCACACCCCCTCCCCCTCCCCCCGAGCTTGAGGCTAGCCCCTCTGGGGCCGCGTCCCCCGAACTCGCGGCGGAACCTTCCGGGCCGGCGGCCCCCCCCCACCGCGTAGTGGAGGTGGCCATCCCCCACGTGGGCACCTTTGTCATCGAGTCGGAGGAGGGGGGGTATGACGACGAGGTAGCGCCCCCTACAGGAGGCCCCCCTCAGTGACTTCGGAGGCCTTCCTCATCCCGTCTTTCATGCCGGAGCTTAGAAACACAACAGAATCTGCATGGAGCGCATTTAATTTAAGGCTCCGGGTTCAGCATTTATATATTCATGTACGAAACGTACTGCTTCCTGAACTGAACAGAGCTTCCTAACTGGATGCCTATCTGGCCCCCGCCCGTGGCTATCGCCTCCAGGCCCGGGACTGGTGTCCGCCGTCACGTTTTAGAGGGGTGGGTAGTGGGGGGCGGGGTGCTTACTGTGTGTGAGGTCTCAGGCATCGTGGTAATGAGCCTTCCTTCCTGGTTAGGCGATGCTGACCCCAAACATGCAGGGTGTCATCCTGGCCATTGACAAAGCTGGGAGTGTGTATGAGAAGGCGGGGCCAGAGTCAGCCTTCTTCAAGGTACATCTCCCCCTGCTCCCCCCGCATGGTATAAGCACATCTCTCCATCCCTCTGCTTCTGCATGACCTCTGACCTGCTGGGCTTCTCCCTAGTCTCCCAATAACCCCCACCCCCATGAGCCGGCCCCCCCCCCTCCGTGGGGGCTGAAACGCTCGGTCTGTTGCCATCTCCTTCTCACTCCCGGGGCCCGGGTTCTGATTTTCCGTGGGACGTGCAGCGGATGTGGCGGGTCGCGGAATGAGAGGCTCGGTGCACTGCGTCTGTTCCCGCGGGCACGTGGCGGGCAGCTAATTCGAAGGCCCTCTGTGGTGGTGTTGGTGATGGGCAGCGTGTGCCCGAAAGGTGTAATAGCACAATATATCCACAAAGTGGCACTGTAACTGAAGCAGTGTTTTTTTTTTTTTTTTTTTTTTTTTTTTTTTGTGAAGTGCAGCAGATGTCTAACTGAACATTTTGTGATGTCGTGCACAGGCTTTGCAGGGAAGTTGCATGAGCTTTGAGCGCTTGCGTGGCGAGCGAGTGTGTGGGCAGCCAGCGCGTCTGGTCTACTAACCTTTGAAACCGGGGACCCGTACCCGACATGGAGCCGTGGTTTGTGATCTGCATGTTTGCTGCTCAGTGTGTAACCTGAGAGGCTGGTGGAGGGTCCCTCATAGTGTAACATGGTCCAGCTGGGATTTCATGCAGACGGAACGATTCATGGCAGCCCAAGCGGGCATTGGATGTACAGACATGGTCACACTTTCCCATTGGCACGCTGGGTGATGCGTTTGCTGGCCGGCGGCTTGTGCTGCATGCCTTATATGTACCACCCTCTCCACTCCTCCATCTGACCAGGCCTTCAAGGTGGAGTACGCCCGTCTTCTGCGACTCGCCCAGGAGGACACGGCGCCCGAGAACGACCGGCGCCTCCAGCACGTCCTCATCTACTTTCTGCACAACCAGGCGCCCCGGAAGGTTCTGGAACGCACCCTGCTCATGCAGTTCGCCGACCGCAACCTGAGCTTCGACGAACGGTATGGCGCTGCTCTGCGAGCCGACGTCATCCTGCGCTTCGAAACGGGGTGGGGGGGGTGAGGTCTACCCTGAAGGCGTTCAGTTTGAATTTCAGCAGCAGGAATTCCTGTCACGCATTTCAGTTCAGCAGTAAACAGCGTAGTGTAATATATCCCCCCCCCCCCCAAAATGGTGCCAGAGGCCAGACACATTCCTGCAGCCCGATCCGTTTCTGTGGCTCATACCGCTGGTGACAGCACTGGGGTATAAACAAAAGCTGGGGGGGGTGGTCTCACGACCGCATAACCAACCCGTCCTCCAGGACACTTTCTGTCATCCTGTCCTGCATTTATCGGCTGAAGGAGTGGATTACACTGCACTCTGAAAATGGGCGATTTCGGCAGTCGATTATTCATGCCTTGTTCTTCTGTTATCAACGAGTGTGGTTCGATCATCCTGTTTCTCTCCCAGGTGTCGGAGTGTTATGAAAGTGGCACGTGCCAAGCTGGACCTCATAAGCCCAGACGAGGTGAACATGGGGGAGTACGAGGTGAGCCTGCCACCTCACATGCTTCTGGAAGTTTATAGAGCGCGCAGACAGACCGCGTGAGGGAGATGCTCCGCTTACATTACGCAGCAGGGGTGGGGGATATGGTTGCATGCTCTGCCTCCCAAATGAGTCCAGATTTGTACCCTCTGTGTTCCACAGATGTGGCACCGGGATTATCAGTCCTTCCGGGACACCACTGTGTTCCTGATGATCGGCCTGGAACTATTCCAGAAGAAAAGGTGAGTCAGCAGCTTTTCTTAACGGTCATTTCTGTGGAGCGCGTCAAACTTCTTCCAATTTCCGAGACTCATTAATTTGGGTTTTGTACGATTTCCTGGCAAAGCCCAAATTTCCCCCCTCTCCCCTCCTTGTAATTCCCAAAATCCACCAGAAGGGGGCAGCAAAGTTCCAAAATCTCCTCACTGTTTCTGCAGTACCTTACGTAAATGCACAGCACATATAACTCAGAGAGAGGCAGCAGTGATTTAGGTTGCACGGTGTGATTAAGATGTTCAGCTAGGTCGGTACTGGGTCATTCCTCTCGACTTAGGTGTTTCTCGAGGGCTTTCTTTTCCGCGGAGAGCGAACGCTGGTCTTTGAGTCCTTTCGGGGGCTCGTCCGGGACATGGCGCTATAAAAACTCGCCCGTGGTTTTGGGGTCGGCACAGATAGTGACACGACGAATGATGGCCCAGATTCGTCCCCTGATCGTGATTGTTACACTGGGCTGTGGTTTAGCAGTGTGGACCACTACCTCGGCAAGGCTCTTGCATCCACATTCTGATTGTATCTTCCAGAGCTAATACACAATACAATCCCTCACCTCAATCTCATATACTCTGTTCTACGAATCCCATTGGTAACTTTGCAGTTGTCACCATGGTAATGCTGGTTTGTATGTCCCACCCCTTACCCCCATGTTCTCAGCTATGTGGAGGCCTTGATCTACCTGGTCTACTGTTACCAGTACAACAAGGAACTCCTGTCCAAGGGGCCATACCGGGGGCATGACGTGGAACTGATAGGCCACTACCGACGAGAATGCCTGCTGGTGAGCTAACCCCACTCCCTGCCAACTGAGCACTGATGGGGCATGTATGCAGGAGGGCATGATACTGTCTTTCATTCATCCATTCACTCATTCACTCGCTCACCCCAAGTGAGCTCTTCTAGTCATCAGCCGGGCCTTTTCTCAGCTGTTAATCCGTCAGGCCGATGCGTCGCACACGCATGTAATGTGTCAGAACACATGCGTGTGTTATGGCCAAATGGCCCCGGAGTCGTGTTTGTGATGCTCACGGGTGTACAATCGATCGTTGGTATCTAGAAGCACCCCCCCTCTCTGCAGCCCGGTCTTGGAGGGTGGGTACATGTAACAGGACACCAACAGAGTGGGGGTGGGACCGTGTCCCGAGCTGACCTCCTCAGCCGCACCCGGCCCATGTTGGACCGCATCTCGCGGACCCTGGTACTGGCTTTTTCCGTCCGGCATTAATGAAAGTGCCTGATGTGTCCAGCATGCTGGGAAATCCACACAGTTACCAACAGCCTGACCGGGACGCGCGGCCTCGTAAAAGTCCCCTTTGATGTCGGAGTAGGGTGGAAGCACCCCTACTGCGGGGCCTGTGTTCTGTGCTTTCAGTGTGTGATGTGGAAGGTTCCGGAAACCTGATCTAAGAGTGGGTGGGGGTGACCAGGGACGGAGCGGCAGTAGGTGACGAGTGGTAGATCACGCAGTTATAAATCACAGGTCGGAACTAGTGTTGGGGGGTAATAAATTATTAAGCGCTTAAGTGGAGCGGGGTGTGTGTGGTGCTGAGCCAGCAGCGGCTCAGAAGGTCCTGGGACGGACATTTTTATAGTGCTGTGAAGGTGTGATGACCCCCCCCCCCCCCACCCACACGCACACAGAGGCTGAACGAGCATGCGGCGGCCATGTTCGAGTCCGGCGAGGACGCGGAGGTCAGCAACGGCCTGAGCGTCATGAACGAGCTGGTGGTGCCCTGCCTGCCACTGCTGCTGGCCGACGAGACGGAGGAGAAGGACATCGCTGCCGTGGAGGACATGAGGAACCGCTGGTGCTCCTACCTCGGCCAGGAGATGGAGCGTGAGTCACGGGTTTGGGGGGGGGGGGGTCAGCGGGGGCCAGCTGGTGAGCATCCGGTTGCTCGGCTGTGCCGTTCGCATCCTCGGCACTGCCAGCAGGGGCAAAGTCGTCGAAGAGCTCATGTAGAAATGTCCTCAAGGCGCAGAGGGGCAGCAGCTGGGCTTGCCCTGTTCCTCATTGGTTGCCCATGTCAGGTGGCTTGAGATCGGCATGCTTTGATTGGTCGCATTAAGTTCAGTATTGTGACCAGCCATGGTGTTCCCTGAACAATCAGAGCACCCTGTTACTTATCAAAGACGGGGTCCATAGACCGCCTAGAAGCTGCTTCTCAGACCTGGCCTTCATCTGCGTCAGGTTCCTGCAGGAGAACATTCCAGAAACACATCGGAGTGAAGGCCAGGTCAAGCCAGGCCCTAATACCCCTCCCCCCCCCCCCCTTCGACCCCTCCAGCTCACCTGCAGGAGAAGCTGACCGACTTCCTGCCGAAGCTGCTGGATTGCTCCACCGAGGTCAGGAGCTTCCAGGAGCCACCCAAGCTGCCCGCCTACTCCACCCTGCAGCTGTGCGAACGCTACGCTCACGTCATGGCCTCCCTGAGCCGGACGCCCGCCGACGGCAGATGAACCGCCCGCTCGCCCGCTCAGCCACCCGCCAAACATGCCCACTCACGGACCCGTGTCAGCCCTCCGCCAGCCCTCGCCTCGCCCCCTGCAGGCCGCTGGTTGTTCTGCCTGTTACTTCAATTTTTTCCCCTCCCTTCCCAGTATTGCTATAGGTTTCATTATCGTACTTTTATTCCTCTTTCAGTTATCCTGTCAGCAACTGCGACAGCAGGAGGAGTGTGGACATTTTAAAAAATACATAAAAAACTTAAGCAAAAAAAAAACGTTAAAATGTAACGGCACCACTGCATTACTAGACGCCCAGTGCATGCTGCTCCTGCGCAAGCGAGGTTGACTTTTTTATTTTTAATTTAATGACGGAGTATTCTTTGGTTGCCCCCACCCCACTGCGCCCACCTGCCCCCTCCCTCCCCGTCTTTCAGTGTTATCGCCCGTTACCCAGCCCCATGGTGGATCATGGGGCGGCGCCCGCAGCGGCTCCCTCCCCCAGGACTACGCCCCTCCGCCGGTCTCCGGCGCCACACCGCGGCTTGTTAATACTCCCAGAGAATAAAGTTTTATTTATGGCCCTTTTCGGCCAAATAGCTGCTGCTGTCGTCGTTTGTCGTGTATGTGTATCTGAATGCAGAGCTGGCTGGGGGGGGGTGTACCGGTACTTTTCCAGCGGATGGGGGACGGTGATCCCCGCAGCGCCGATCCCAGCGTCCTGAAGCGAGTCCTTCAGGCACCTCCTGCCTCTTCTCCTGCATGTGTATCCCTGACTACATCTGAAACTGACATATACCCCGATCTACGGCAAAATATTTAGCCTACATCTACATTTATTTAGCAAGCGCTTTTACCGGAGATATAAAGACGCCACGGTGCTTTTGTGGTGTTTGACGCAATGCCAAAAGGTTCGCAAGACCAAAAACACATTTTAATGCATTTCATGGAGTTGTTGGAATGTTTTTTAGTTAGTTTTAAATTACATACACAATGGTGAAATCAAAACTTTATAAATATATTTTTCTGTCATAATCTATTAAGCGAACGATAAACGCCAAGTTTCAAATGCAAACAGGACACGAATTTATCTGTGTTTTAATGGCGCCGGAGGTCATTTTTGCCACTAATCAATGTTGGAATAGACTGGGCCGGTCATATAAACACATCTTCGCTCCCAGTTAGAGATGCGCTTGTTTAAAACGTTTACTTTAATCGCACGGAGGAGTCACAGAGCATCAATGATTAGATTATGATCAGAAGAGTTTGCAGAGTATTTTAATGTGAATCACTCATCCCTTCAAAACTATAAAATCGTACTACTGACACCTCCCTGGAGGAAAAGCCCAAATCTTATGTGCCGCTGGCTGAAGGCGTCAAGTTTATAGACTTAAGTCTGTAATTAGAAAAGTGCAGAAAATGCCAGAGTGTCGGGACTTCGCTGGAAGTCCGTCAGGTTCCTGTGGCGATGATTTTAAATTGAAGTTGAACACTTGCTTAGGTCATGGTTCGTATTGCAATATAGTTATATATGGTTTGTAAACGCTTCCGGGTGCTCCAAAACAGGGAACTGGTCGTCTGCATAGTAGCTATCCGTAGTTTATGGCAATATATGGCAATACCGCTATATGAAGCCTGGAATAGGCTCGACCCTATCCAGGATTAGCGGTTGATGGATGGATGGATGGATGACTGGCTTCAAGTTCAAATAACGCAGAATATTTGAGCGCTATTTTACCTGTTTTGAAGAATCTTATTTCGATTAATGATTGACATTATGATGGGATCAGTATGTAAAATATATATGTGTGTGGAGCGACCTTCGAAAATGATGAGATTATACTGCACAACATGGCACAGGTTAGACTTGGTCTTTGGTAACTATATAAATACCGAAACGTGGATCCTGCGCATGGCAGGATAACATAAACTTTAAATTTATTTGAATAGCAGTACATGTACGTAGTATCTTGGGTGGGATATTTTTTAGTTTGTGTTTACAGGCATCGTAGCGCTTTTCTCCCTCAGGGCCCAGAATATATGTCTAATACCATCGCCAGTTTCGGCAATCATTGTGAAAGTTTTTTTTTTTTTTTTTGCTAGTACTTTCCCCGTGATATTTATTAACTGCGGCGATATGAAACTGCAGTGTGTGTGTTTTATTGAACAATTATTGTCTGTCCTTACCGCAGTTACTAGAGTGATGTTATTTTCACTGTCCTGCATTGCGGCTGAAGAAAAATCGTGAACAGGGTTCAAAAAGGGGAGGTAGCGTGTGGTATGATTATGCTTAAATGCTAAATAGTGGCATCAAATATCACATTCCCTTCTTAAAATAATGAGTACCACATTCGATGTATTGCCTTTTTCTGTGGTAATATTAGTATGTGAAAACATTTTCATTGGAAATGCTGCCACTATACGTTGATATATTTTAGAATTTATAAGTGGTGATTTTTTTGTTGCCAAATAGTAGACAATATCGCACTTTAAAATAACTACTTAACACTGAAAATTAAGCTATCATCAGACAGACATCAGTTTCTCCAGTTACCCGGCCTCTCTGGTAACCAGGTTAGGGTAGGTAATGAGGTTTGGCTGCCATGGTGAATCGCGGCTGTTTCCGGAAGCTTCTCTGCCTTTTTATGATCAGTCCTCTTTAAAGTGCAGACAAAATATATCTGTTCAAAATGATTCCCCCCACCCCCACCCCCATTTCTGGCCTGTCACACTTCAGTGATAACAGCCAGACGTTTCCATGGTGATCTTTCATTGTTTGGGCCGTCTAGACACCGGTGACACCTGACTGTGGCCTCTCAAAGCCTGCAAAGATCCGGTTTGTCTGGAAATCAATGGCAGGGCTTTAGGGCCACCGTCCTCGTCCCCGTCGTAAGGAGATATGAGCTGATCTTCTTTCCCCTCCTTCCTGATACCACCTTCTCCACTTGCTCCTTGAGGTTCTCTGGTCTGTATGCTCGATGTTGACGACTTCTGACGCCGCCTTCGTCTCCCTTGAACACCTCTTTCGTTGCGCCTCATCCAGCAAATCTGAAGCGTATTAGCGCCTGTGTTTATAGTCCGATAATTCCAGTGACCATATTTAGCCGTTGATTCGAGGCTCTTTCTCTGACGTGGATGGTAATTACACCAGGAGAGTTCTGGCAGAGCACTAAATCGGGAAGATAAGGCAAACTGGCATCGGCTCGCCGATCACATTCTGTTGAAGTTACTTCAGTTTTGCCGCTCGCGTTTAATTGGCTCATCTTGGCTCCTTTGTCCCTGACCTTCCAGAGATTCAGTGTGGGATTTCTCTTCTGCATTTCCCTCCTGAATCCGGTCAGTTTTCCAGCGAGTCCCAGCCACGTTGATGTCGACGGCTTCCCAACACGCCTAGCTGCATGTTATAGAAACGCCATTTCAGAGAGACGCATGTATTCCTACCCATTCTGGTGAGGCGCCCTGGTTTGATGGTGTTCATGACACCTCACATCCTCACGCCTTCATCCAGAACAAAGAATAAATCTGAACATCTTTTTGGCATTTCTCAGCTCCGTAAACAGACTCCGCCCACTCGGCTAAACCCCAGTTGGCCATGAGTGGACCGGCACGCACCTGCTTTCAAAGGGGGCTAGTGCCGTGCTCTGGCTTCACTGCACAGTATCTCCAAGTTGGAGAGCAAGAATTCCTGTCTGCGCTATCTGACCATTTCCCAGCTTATCGTGGTTTTTGGTGCTCAGAGGTTCAAATAAAATAACCCTGGGAATGACACAGGTTACTTTACGCCAAGCTGTGTTCTGTAGTCCAACAGGTCATTCGTCTCCGCAGGAAAACGCCCGTCTCGGCGCAATGGAATGTCAGGGTTTTCATTGCAGTTAGACTCTGTGCTGAGGCATGCTGGGAAATTTGTGTGGGGGTGGGTCAGACGTGCA
>JAODUD010000141.1:6177-20557 GCA_026784285.1 Stomatorhinus walkeri
ACAAAAAACCGCCAACACCCCCCCCCCCCCCCCCCCATTAACGGCCATGTACCCAACAATTCAATTTACACCCAACTCCTAAGTGTGAGGCCAAGGGGCTCTGCCACCGGCTGCCAGCACGTTCCAGTACATTCTATGAGCATACGGTGCAAATGAAGACGCGAGCCGGCCTGGGGCTGCATGCGGCTCCACGACTCCGAGGAGTAGAGCGAGTAAAACACTTCACGTGTAAACTCCGGCTTGAACAAACTACACAGCTACAAACAGAAGGAGAAAAAGAAAACAAGTAAAGGAGATGCTTGTCAGCGTGGATTGTATAGGCTGCAGAGCCGCCACGTGCCAGCCGGAGGAGTGCTCTCCGCAGCTAGACCACACTCCGACTGCAGCTGCCTGCCCTGCACCCACCAGCGGTTTAAAACCAACGGTTACCTTTTCAGCTACTCAAATGGCTGAATGTTTAAGCCACCTATTTGGTAAAACCCACTCCAAGAACCCAAACATCGGATCCGACGCCGTAAAGAACCAATTCCAACTCTGCACCCTTAAACACTATGCCGCCTACTGGTCGGGACAGGGATTGCGATGCAACTAGATTGTGCCATCAGCGGACAAAAGACAGTCTGGCTCAATGCTGTTGGAGGGGATGTCCCTAGCGTCGCTGCAAGAAAGGCCACCGTCACGGCGAGGGAACATCGTCACCCTGGGCCCCAGATCAACCTCCAGCAGTTAGGACACACCCTGCTGCCCTGCCACTCAAAAGTACCCTATCGCCAAGTAACAACAGGTTGCCAGGGAAACCTACCAGCCCACGCATGCAGCACACACGCGCACACACTTCAACTTAAGGACCCACCCTGGAGTCATGCCACTTTATGCTTAAGAAACAGCTAGACAAAAACAATTAAACAAAGGAAAACCGCAAATAAATTTTTAAAAGGGACTAATATTCCTTACAGTTAGAGCCCAACTAAAGTAACACAATCGGCAGAGTTTTTTGGAAATAGCTGGGGTGTTGAGCACTGTGTAACCTCTGTGTGCAGCAGTGAGCAGGCAATAAAACCCAGGCAGGAAGAGGCAGGATGACACACAAACAGCGATTCATGCACAGGTGGGTTAAGCACAATCCCCCCGACAGCCCAGTCCTAAGCCTTACAACCACATCGTGGAAGACTGGCAGGCATGGTTGGACAGCTCTACTCCTACCATGGAAATATAGTGGGCAATTCACCAGAACAGAGGGATAAACAGTAACAGGAAACAAATTAACCATTTAGAAATAACAAAATAAAATATTAAGTTTCAAACTTCCAGGTTAACCTGAAACTATGTCAGTACCCAGTGAGAACTTGTCACCGTTTCCTAAGAGGAACCAGGACACATTTTAATGTTAAAAAGTGGTGCGATGTGGGGCGCTGCTTCTTAAAGGTCCTCTGTGTGTCAGAAAGCCAGGGAAAAAATTATTACGCTGTTAGCGAGGTACAGTTGTGACTGGTGGAGAATGTGAGTGCAGGGCGGATCATTCCTGCCTGCACGCACATGTGTGTGCGTGCGAGTGTGTGTGTGTGTGTGGGGGGGGGGGCTGTCACCGTCCCTTTGTCACCTGTAGAGTCCCCATGCAATCTGCTGCCCCTCTATCAGCCCACAGCAGAAACAGATGGCTGTGGCACCCGGGGAAGGCATCGACAGACGCCCCGTGCTTTAAAAACCATTTCTACTTCATAATCCCGCCGTACTTAAGAATCAAAGCAGTGTCTGAATGATGAACAACGCGCTGATCGGCAGTCGGCCGCCGGCATGAACCTCCACAGGCGTGACCATTAAGCTCAAAGCGGCAGCAGATACACTAAGCCCCGCCGGCCCTTTGTCAGCCCGGAGTCCACAGCAAACGACGCTCAATGAGTCCGAATGACACTACGGCGAAAATCATCATCGCTATTAAGCCATATTAGACCAACATTAAGTAATCCAATATGGAAAATGCGCACAGTGCGTCTCAGATTTCAACTGCAATTGAATGCGTGAACACCAAGATGTAAATACTTCCAGAAACGTGCACCTCAGCAATGCATCGGAAACATTCATGTTTATTCCCCTCGGACTCTGGAGCTCGGCCTGCGCAGCTCGGCGGCATCGGCCGGCAGGACTCATCACGTCGGGGAAAAGGTCGCAAGCCGGTGACCGCCGCACCCAGCCCTACAGCCCAGCACCACGGCCACACAGGAGCAGGGCGATCTATCACCGTGCATCTATCGGCAGCCAGGCGGCTGTGCACAGTGATCGTGGGGGGGGGGGGATTCGCCCAGCAGAGGCATCGCAGACCGTTGGCCAAGAGTCGGGGCAGCCCCCCCGACACGCACTACCAGTCGAGACGGCGGCGCTTTTTCCGGGGGGCTACCGAGGGACAGTAAAGTGCCCCCGCTGATTTATAAGGACACTTGTAAACTGAACACGGAGTCCCCTGTGCTCTGTCCGAGTGGTGAAATGCACCATAAACATCCTATTCAAGTTAAAGTTTGCAAGTCGCCACAGCAGAAAAACACCTTTATAATCCCCCGCACAAACTTAATAAACATGCAAGCGTGACGTAAACGGCAGGACGACATTTCACGCGAATAAATGTTTAATACCGATGCTGGGTATTTAAAGGGACGACCGTAAGGCGCGCGCATGCCGAAACAGCACAGCCCAAATGCTGATAAAGTTTGCAAAAGAGATCAAACGGCATTAAGCACCAAGTTGCACAAATATCTGCCTATATTTCCAACACTTAACCAAATGCCGAAAATGTTTTTGGTTTGCGTCAGAAAGGAGAGATAAAAAAAACTTTATAAAATCTTGGCAGGTTTTGAGCACAGCCTTCACTTAACTTAATGTAAATAGATATACTACTATTGGCGGGGTCGGGAAAGTGAGCCGCTTATTTTCCAGCAGATTATTGCTAAATAACATTTAAATACATCCATAAAACACAGGGACGGACGCGGCGCGACAGCACAGACTGCGATGTGACTGTAAGGTAGCTGCTGATATCTCACCAAAGTCGATCCTCACATTTTTCATAACGGATTGCGACTAATCAAGTAACGCCGAAAATCTCACGACCCGGGCCGCACAACATGCAGTAAACGAAGCCACTCCGGACCTACCAGTTTCGGTATATTCCTCACAGCTCAGCAGTTCCTTTTTTTCCCTCACTCTTAACTCTCCGCCATCTTCAGCAGTGTTTGTTTAAATGGGAAACACTCCTTAAGCGCAAGAAGGCAGTTTGCATCGCGCCGAAGGGCATCATGGGACGTGTAGGGGGACCTTCAGAAGCAGCCTTCCTGGTTCAGGATTTACTCCTTAAAATGGACTACAAATACAAGAATTCCATTAGACGTTAAACAGAGCAGAACTAGAGATGGCTAGAAGGTAGTTTATATCGTGCCGATGGTCATCATGGGCAATGTATGCGTGTGCTGCAGACACAGTCTTCCCGGTTCCTGACGTCGCCTCGAAAATGGACTACAAATACATGAATGCCATTAGACGTTAAACAGAGCAGAACTGGAGACGGCTAGTAGTAACAATATAGCAGCAAAAATTCTATATTTATTTTTTACAATCGAGGTCTGCCGTCGTATTTTCTCATAATAAATCAGATCAGCTAACATATTAAAATTAGGCAGCTGCAATTTTAAGTTAAAGCACTGGGTGTGTAACGTAGTTAGGTCATGAAATTTTGTTGTATCTTAATTAAATATTCATGAGGACTCGCATTCCTGATTGTCCACGTTTCTGTTAATTGCAACTTTGAGGGGTATCTTATTTTCGAATAGTTATGTCCTTTATTGTATTTCACCGATAGCCGCAAACATGTAATGACGCCCAACAATAAATACTCTCGACAACTCAGTTTTACCATTTTTTATTCCTCTACTTTCACAAGTGGCTCATAATAACATTTCGCATTTTATGCAATATTTACCATACAAATAGGCTGCAGAGCATGAAAACGCGGAGTAGGACAAGTGAAGCGAAAAGCAAATGACACGGAAAATACATACAACTATGAGATCTAGCATAGCAAGGTGCTTTTCACTAGTCACAACAGAAGTGTTTAAATCGAAAGTAAATCCTTCAAATCGCACAAAAGTAATGAACAGTTCCGATCTATTCATCGTTTTTAATTAATTGTGCCACGACGTTATATAATTTAAGAACTTCAAAAGGTTCAACCTTTACGGCAACAATAACAACCACAAGAACATTAATAATTATATTAATAATGTTGATGATGAAATGACTATAACAGAACTATATTAATTCTGATGATAGTGGTGATTTGACGGTGCATTCCTTTCCATTTAATTTAAATCCATATAATACAACTGACACATTTAATCCATGTGTACACAACCACAGTCACAGGTAGGCTATAAAGGCAGTATAATCGTTATTCTATCAAAGGTCAGCACAGAGTCGCATTATTTACGCCGATAACCTTGTAAAGAAAGAAAAAATGTAATTATCTGTGCACTGCATTGCCTATGACTCTGGGCGGATGGGATGGGAGTCCCACGCCAGGAGTGACTGGGGGATCCGGGGGGCTGCGCGACCCCAGGGGCCCGTCTCGTCTTCCCGGCGCGAGATAGCGCCAAGCCGGTCTCCATGGTGATCCAGGGCGCACCAGTATAGGATTTCAGCTGTTCTTTGAGAAGGAGAGAGACAACGTTAAAAGGAGGGGGGAAGGGGAAGGAGAAGCAGAGGAAGAGGGGAGGGAGGTCGCGGAGAGATGCACTCCCCAATTAGTCCACACTTGCAGCTCCCTGCATGTGCATATTTGAGCGTAATTGTTATATAAATGCTGGCCCGATAGACAATAACATACACATATTTCCAAATTAAATATACACGTGGTGGGCGACAGTGAGACATAGAAACAAGAGACGTAAGGTGTCGCACTAAATTAATCGCTCGCTTTAATGCCTTTCAAAAAGATTAACAAAAGGCGCCTTAAAAAGCGCAAGCGCAGTGCCTCAAATCACTTGTAATACCCTCTCTTCGACAAATTAATTTAAGGTGAATCAACACAAAGCAAATCATTAAAAAACTGCGTTGAACTTAAATCTTTGGCATATGTTGAGCAGTGCTAACAGGATTCATAGAGGACTCTTTGGCTCATACCTGGCTGTTTTGCTTAATTCATTTATAGTAATGTCTGATAAATTCGTTAGCACCTCTGCGTTTATTAGATGTAGCGTTTACACTTCGTTAATATCATTATTTAGAGAGCATTGTTTTCTATCCACAGAGCCCCAAGGATCTTACAACACCACCAACCCCCCCAGGCCCAATATAAAACAGACTGTTTGATGGGCCAGATGACTCGACTCCCCACTCCCCTGCCGTGAGATTCCACACATTGCTTTACCAGCATTGTCCACCTTTGTGCTGGTCAGTTCCACACCCTGATCAGCTTTCACCACAATGCTGATTTTGCTTCAGGTCACAGTATTTGCTTGGCCACCCAAATAAATGGCTGCATGGCAAACACACCCCCTCAATCATTTCAGAGTAGATACTGACAGAAAGAAGCATTCAAATTAAAATCTGTTCAGTTTCTGTTGTTTTTTTTAAAGATTCCCAAATTCATTCTGCTGCATCCATATCAAGTATTTTTATTTGTCATCGTGCATACAGACGTACAACAAAATCTACTAACAGCTTCCATAACATAAATAACTTGCATTCATACACACATATTACATACATAACATATCAAACAAACGTAGCATAAAATACTTATATTGTACTGAACACAGTAGAACTCAACAATATGGCTGCAGCCTGCACAACGAAAATAATATTGAAATGATATCTCTGGCTCTCCTTTTCCCCTTGCCGCCACCCTAAAGCACCTTCAGAACAGTCCTTGCCTTTGGCCAATCAGAATCAGTTACTAATACCCTATAAAAGCCCCCAAGATCCATCAAGTGGTGGATATGATCCCCTCAGGAAGACCGGTGTGCAAGCCTCAGGACTGAGAAAATGGAGCTGAGAGATCAAGGCGAATGTGCCAGGTATGAATATGGCTTATAAACACATACATGTATCACTATACCTTTATAAGTATAATGAAATAAATAACGTATGCTGTCATCTGAGGGAGTGGTGTGTGTCCAGAGTGACCCCCACCATATGTCCTGTGCTGCCTGGGATAAGCTCCAAGCCCCCTTTACCCTGTATGGGTTTGGAAAATTGACAGAGGGATGGATGGACGATAAAAATGCTGATTATAAGGGAAAAATCATCTTCGTTGTAGGGCTGTAACGTCACAAAACTAACAAAAAAATCCAGCTAAAACTATGTGGTTTTCCAGTTCAAGTGTAATCACAACACAAGCAGTAATAACACAGTGCTGATTCGATGGGTTCACTTCAGTCCACTTAGGCGCTCCCATTAGGTCCAATTACTTAAGGGCCATGTGGCGGAAGCTGAGCCAACGGCTTCTTTGCCAGAGAGGCTATTATTCGATTAGTATTCAGATGCCAGGCAGCACAGTGGGAAGGTGCTGGAAAGCACTTCTATGGGCTCAAATACTTGTGTTAAATAAAAAGAAATAATTAATGCACCTTTGAAGAATTATGGAATTGATGTTGACATTGTTAACTAGGTCTACAATATATAACTATGTTTGTTACCTGGTCTTAAGCATGGGAGCAGAGCTTTACCTGTAGAATGGATGATGAACTATTAGGTCCTGGGTTATAATGGAGACTATATAATCAGCACTGGCTTAAAACTTTTCTTGTACTGCTGAAAAAAAGTTTTGTGTGCATACTAGTGTTGGGAAAAATCCCACTCACAGGATCAAGACCAGACAATCTTCAGAATGCAGACATCCAGTTCCTTCATTTAGATTCATCACAATTCTGTACCTTTTTGGTCTGTATATAAAGCTAGGCATCTACTGCAGGTTCATTGGTTACTTCTTCAAGCACCGCACTCCCATGCCCATCCTGGAGTGTAGATTTCAAGACCTCGGTCTCCAATCCTGCCCCCCACCTGGCAGGTACATCAGCAGGTGCCTGCCAGACATCTAAGAGACAGCAACAGGCTACTAGTTATACTTCACTTTGTCCATGAACTGGATGCCCAGATTACCAGCATGAAGGATGATTGTGAGCCTGCGCATCAGATAATTGTGTTAGAATAAATGAGAATATCTTTTTAGTCAATATATATGTATGTCTAAGTTACGGGGCAATTCAGGCTGATTTCTTCACTCAGAGGTACACCTGTACTCCTGCCTGAAGGATAATAAGTTGGGGGACACACACAGGGAGTGTGATGAGCAGAGTCAGACAGAAACACTCCAAAAGGACACAGACAGCAAAGCGAGGGCTCTCTGCTATATCGCCTGTCCACTTAGCATTCAAGGCAGGCGAGACTTCCTAGGGCAGCAGCACATTACAGCTATGATGGGAGCAACTCCCTGGTCGCACCTAGGAAGAAACGCCCAGCCAGTAGGGCTCCCGCAGCCACTCCTCAGAGGAAGCTGTCAGATGGACAGTGAAAGAGGAAGCCATCCTTCTATTAATGCTTAAATGAAGGTCTTGTTCACCACACTTTTATTATGTTATTTTTTTCTGGAGTACCACATCTTTGAATTTGAACCATGTCACGAAGGTTACCGATGTCATGACTTGCAGGACAAAAGACATGAGGGCAGGTGTTGTGATGAAACAAAAGTGGGTTTTTTGAACGTACAGATTAGAGACTGGAAATAAATAGAATAATGAGGAATCAAAAACTGTAGGAGTGGAACAAAGAAGGGCACAGGCGACAACAGGGTTTGACGTCAATGACTGGACTGGGCAACAGAGGACTTGGAAGCACGTATATACAGGACTAACGAGGGAACTAACGAGAGACATCTATGAGTGATTTCCACACGAGGGTTAGGAACGAGAGGCAAGATAGGGGATAGGTGTAGCTTGTTAGAGCCATGACAGGGAGGAGACGGGCAGGAATATGACAACCGACATCCACTGAAAGCAAGGCTGCATCAAGACAAGCTGTGCTGTAACAAGCAGCTACATGTCATTGCATAGCTTGTGAAGTCATACTGCAGATATCCTAGCATGCATCCATTTTCTAAACACTTATCCAGGACAGGGTCACAGAGGGGAGAACACGTAAACTCCACTCACAAAGAGCAGAAGTGGTTTTCGGACACCCAGTCCAGGAGGTGTGAAGCAAGAGTGCTACCCACTGAGCTGTATTGTACATGCTATATAAACACGAGAGCCCTCTGCCATTAATGCTCTGAAATAACCTGAGTGGTAAAACCTGTCGCGTGTGTGAAAGAACCTGTCTAAAGATGTGAATATTTTAGTCATGAGTGAAGTACTTGTTTTTAACTGTACATGTGTTTGTATGGTTGACAGAAACAGGAATGACAAACCAGTTGATGACTCAGTATGAGTCTCCTGTGTTTGCGAAAGGTAGGGATGAACAAATCGGCATCTGTGTTGTGTGTTTGTGTGAGCAAGAGATGAGAAACCCCACGAATCTGCGGCTGTGTTGCATGCTTGTGATCAAATCTTGAGTTTCGATGTATGGAAATCTGTTTAGTGTGCCAGAGGTACATAGAAATGCCGTGCATGAGGGAGGCAGACTGAGAGACAAACCTAGAATGAGTTTGTTTTTGTGCAGTTGGAGTGAGAACGGGGCAGTGCGTGGGTGCCGGTTTTCAGTGATACCAGAGCCAATCCTGCTTTGTTCCTGGTTTCAGAAAACCACAAAGGAATGTGTTGTAGGGTGGGGTGGAGGGTTAGGGTATAGGGGTTGGGTGAGAGGTGACACACACCTCTCTGCCTAACTATAAACCTGAATCGGAGTGGAATGGCTGTAAACCACAGTCAACCTCTGACTGACCTCCGTGAGGAAGCCTGTCCAGGTCGGTTATCGTGAGGAAGCCTGTAGTGTCGCGGCAGTGCCATCGTTACATTTCGTGCTCTGCCGTTGCCCATGCGTGACAGACGAATATTCCCAACACTGATCGGGCTGGGCTGCGCAGTGCTTTAACGTTTGTAAAAAATGGACAGTTTGTGATCGCATGGTAAGTTTCATTCACAGGCTTCCTCTTGTCTCTGTTTCAGAGGCTGCCTGAGGACACCCAGCGCAGCGTCACATGGGTGGCTGGGTAGGCTAGTAGGAGGTTCCACCTGGTGCTTTGCAGGCAGCCTCGAATGCAGCCAGGTTAATGGGCTGCGATGAGTTGTGTCTGTTTCAAAGGTATACTGACTTCAGATGTGACTGTGGCTCGTCGGTGCCCCCGCCAGACCACTTTTGCTATGCTCAACAACCCCCACCACTTCGGTGCATTTTATTTTAAAAAGAAGGTGTCTGCATAGCTAATGCATTTACCTAATATACACACCAGTAAAATCTCACGTGTTCGTCCAATTATGAAGCTTGATAAGGTGCTTAATTCGAGGCTACAACGTCCTACCCAGTATGCTACATCAATCAACAAATCATGAAAACCAAGAACTCTGCTTGGCTCCTGCAGTCAAAAGATATGCAGTCAGGATGGCTGGTGTCCCTGAATCACCTGTTAGCACAGTGTGATTGTGTGGGAGATACAGTGTATAAGTGTTTGTGTGCCCGGTGATAGACTGGCATCCTTTCCAGGGGCTACCCAAGCCATAGCCTTCCCGTGACCCTGACCAGGATAAGGGGCTTGAAGATGGGTGAATGACAAGCATATGTATGGAAAGGCAGAATACCGTATAAAACACCAACCTTACTGAACATCTACCTTACAGGACATCTATGTTATACAATACCTAACTTACAGAATATCTACCTTGCATCTGGCCAAACTAGTCAACCTGCCCTTGTCGAGTCATGGGTAAAAAATCTAAAAAGGTTACACTATTAGGCACATGTGACACTATTATTCAAATGTAATGAACAGGATAAAGAGACACAAACAGAGGAGAAAGAACAAGGATAATCAGGATGAGCAGGAGCTCACACCTATCACAAAAAAAACTGAAGGCGTTTCAACTTGAAAATATGTTACCTCACCACTCTGATATTCCACCAGAGTCAAATTAAAGGAGTCTACATCAACTACATATACTTATATAATTATTACCACTACAATACACCCTACTTGTACTGACCTTTTTTGGTGTTTAGACTGTTATGACCATATGCCCATAGATATGACCAAAGGTACCAAGAAGAGCCAGTATATCCTTCCTGGTAAATGGTTACTGGGATGTACGCCTCGAGCCACACGTGGTGGCCAAGTCACCCATATAACCCAGACAGGATCAGCCTGAATCGGGCAAGTAAGGCCATCTTGTGGTCTTACTACCCACAAGATGAGGGCGGTGGCCGTGAACACTGGGTTTGGGAATGTGAAATGATAACGTTCTGGGGTGGCGAGTGCTGGATATGCAAAATATGCATATAAACAGTCAAGTCGCACGTAGATACTTATGAAGCGTCCTCAAAAGCTATGCAGTAAAACTAGGCTTTTAGTTTAGTTTTAATGGCAGAAAATGAAGTGGCCCGGTTCCAAATACCCACAAAAGCATGACCACCATACAAGTTTAACTTGGGTGAGGAGCACCCTGAACTTTATGCAGAATGGAATTTAGTGCATGGGAGGGAGGCCTAATGGACTATGACCCAGGAAAGTATTTACGGTTTGTTGAGAAAGTCTGATGGAAACATCTTTGTTGACCGTGTTCAAGGCGTCAGTCAGTGCCAGAGGTCAGTCAGCCAGGAGGTTGTTGGTTCCTGTCATTGTGGTGACCTAAGTAGCATTTGGGAGACACCTGTGGCGAGGGAAGCTGTCCAACTGAAGAAGGGGGCATTCAGGGATGTTGCTTTAATGGGGCTCCTGAGATTAAAGGTATTGTGAGGTCAGAAAGCCAGCTGCAGAGGCAAACATGAAGGGGAATGCTAGAGAATGGGAGGAGTTTAGTGGCCATGGAGAGAAAGATTAGGTCAGGGTTTGGCAAACCGTTCGGTGCCTCTGGAGGGGGAGGCAGGACTCTTCCTTGATCTGGGTTCAGCTGCAGAGGGAAAGAATACTTCTGAACCAGGTGGTTATGCCCTCACACAAAGAGGCAGTGTTGGAAACTTCTGGAGTATTAGAGTACATCAGTATAGCTGCTGCTGTGGTAGTCAGAGATCTCCATAGTGGAAGGGCTGCAGGCACTGAATGTTGCTGCGGTAACATGGTTGATGTGCCTCTTCAGTGCAGCATGGCATGTGTGTATAATAACCTTGGACTAGCAGACAGGGATGGTGGTCTCCATTTTTAAAAAGGGGGACCAGAACATTTGTTCCAACTAAAAGGGGTCACATTTTCCAGCCTCCCTGGCAAAATCCATGCCAACATACTGGAGAGGAGACTCCACCCGTCTTCTGGCCTGGCCAGTGTTGAGCGTGTCAGGGATGAGTATCAGAATCTCCAAATCTGAGGCCATGGTGCTCTCTCAGAAACGTCTGGATTTCTCCTTTTAGATACGGGGGATTGTGTGCCCTCAGTGAAGGAGTTTAAAGTGCTTTGAGGTCTTGGTAAGGGGAAATGAGAGACTGACAGGTAGATCGGCCAGATGACTGCAGTCCTGTGGGCACTGTAGGGGTCCAGGGTGGTGAAGCCATCAGACAAGGCCCATGATTTATCTGTCAATCTATATCCTTCTGCTCACCTATGTCCATGGCCTGTCGGTAATTACTGAAAGAGCAAAGCTGCCAAAATAAGGCTTCTCTGTAAGATTGCTGGGCTCAGTCTCCACAGGGTGAAGAGTTTGGAGATATGGAGGAACCTTGAAACAGAGCTTCTGCTCCTTCAGAGCCAGCTGAGGTGGTTTGGGCATATTTTTATGGAAACCACCTGCTCAGATAATAAGGGAGATGTTCCAGGGTGTGTGGGGAGGGAGTATATCTGGCCTGAGAATATCTGAGGATCCTCCTGAATGAACTAGATGACCATGGATGAAGTACACCATCTTGACCTACTCAGCATGCTGTCATGGCGACCCTCACCAAGGAAAGCTGTGAGAAGATGAGATGATGTGATGAGAGATGGGGTGTCCTGCTTTAGCTAGGCTTAACCAACAAGTACTGCATCCAGCCAACGTTCAGATTAAAGTTGCCATTGAATGAAAATTTGACTTTACCTCAAAATCGGAGATCAACTAATAGAACTCATATACATTCAATCTCAAACATTATTGCTACCTCTTTCAAATATATAAAAGAAGGTGGTAAAACAAGCTGATTCAGAAATGCTAGACTGTTATGTAACAGACTTAACTACACCCCCAAACTTAATGAACACTAGTCCACTTTCAAGCCAATTGGACCGGCACAACCAGCTTTCTGTATTTTCTCTCTAGGGGCATGCACAATCTCCACAAGTGCACCTGATGAGGAGAAAAAAATATAGTCATTTGACAGCCATTTATGTAAGGTTATTTATTACTAGCAGGCTAGGAAGGTAAGTTCTCTTCAGGGGGTATGTTTCCCAAAAGCTGCTTACATTCAGTTGCATAGTTGGTTCCAACTATGTAAGTTGCTAACATTGTTAGCAGCTACGCTTTTGGGAAACGTACCCCAGGTTAGTGGGGGAGTAGTAAACAACATTACAAAGTCTGTGAGAGCGTTCTGTACCACATGTAGCCTAGTTCTGGTTAGCTAACAAAAAGCTAATCAAAAAAATTGAAAGCAAAGGTCCAGATTCATTACAAAGAACACATTTATGAGCTGCTCAGCTTGCTCTTTTGGAGTTCATTATAAAACGTGTATGCTGAAACTAAAATTGTGTGCTGACTGAGATGTTCTTGGTGCAATGCTAAAAAGAACAGACTATGCTAAGGTTGTGCCTAGGCTGAAGTGGGAGTACTGCAGTTACGCGTCGCAAAGTAGAACGATTACACTCTAAAATAACAATAAATAGTACAGTACAGTAAATAAATACCAACTACTAACATAGTTGTTTATTGTCATTGTGAAGTATCATGTACCATACATAATTCTATGTTTACAGCAGCGTCACCACAAACACGTGAGTAATGTGCTCTGCTGCGTCGTCACTAGGCGATAGGATTTTTCAGCTCTCTTATAATCTCATTGGACCACAGTGGTAAATGTAGTCCGCCGTTGACTGAAATGTCATTATGCAGTGCATTACTGTAGAGATGTCGGTCCTGTGTGAGCCATGGCAGTGCCTCAATGACCAGACAACCAGAGCACATCTCAATAACATATTAATGAGCCCAGCAAAAAAGGAAAAATGCCCTGTTTAATTCTCAGGCCAAATAACAGTGTGATAAATGGACCTGTAAAACCTCTTGTGTGCATTTTTTGACCAAACCAAGTTTCACATACTTTTTGTGTAGACAGAGAACGATTTAAAATACTGAAAAAAATGCATTGTATGTCACCTTTCAGTGCCTGGTCCTGCGGGCACAGTGTTACTGTTACGATTCATAGTGCTACCCAGCAACTGCCAGGAAAATGCTATTCAGTTGTTGTACTTCAAGTAGAGTGGGTGTGCTCCACTAAGAACAAGAACGTACAAGTCCGGCACGTCCATGCTGCCAGGATTCAAAACTGATTTACAAGTCATTTAAGCTGCTTCATCTCTGTTTCCGATGAAGCAGAAAAATAAACAGAGAGGAACTTGGATTTATTCTTGATAAAATGTAGGAATACACAAGGCCAAGTTATAAAGAGACCAGAACTTAAGGTACCATGCCAGAAGAGCCAGAACAGATGCTGCACTGACTGGACTGTGATTCCTCACAGAACCATGTCAAATGCAATCAGGCTTCCCAGTCCACACAGCAGGAAACTTATTGCACCTGTTTTGTTTGTTAAAGATCATAAACATAAACGTGAAATACAGTCAATATAATGTATAGCGTGAATAAAGTATCACTATAAAAAATAAACTTTTCTTGGTGAAAAGATTATTATGAGAACTAAAAGGAACTAAAAAGATTATTATGAGAACTAAAAAACAGTTTCTGCTGGGATAATAAAGTCTTTGTTATTCTGGGTGCATAACGTGGATGTACTGTCACTTAGAGCGTGGATAGTAGAGAATTGTTGCCCAATAAGCTCAAAAACACCTGTATGTAGAACGAGACTCTGAGGTGTTTTGAAATGTAGCAAACTTTTTAAAAATTTCGGTGACTTTTTTCTGAACACATTGTTAATTTGGGGGTTAAAAATGTGTAAGAGACAATGAAGAACAGTGGGGATGAAGACAGTCTGGGGGATGGGGAATGGAGGGATAGGGGCAATACTCACTGGGGTAAAAGATGGTGATGAACCGTGGGGATGAAGACAGTCTGGGGGA
>JAODUD010000141.1:20657-32874 GCA_026784285.1 Stomatorhinus walkeri
TGAAGAACAGTGGGGATGAAGACAGTCTGGGGGGTGGGGAATGGAGGGATGGGGGCAATACACACTGGGGTAAAGAGAGAAGGGGAAGAACAGTGGGGATGAAGACAGTATGGGAGGCAGAGAAAGGGGTCAGAGGAATGGGATGGGGTAAATACGCCAAGGGGTAAAAGAGAGGCAGTGACGAATAGTGGGAATGAGGACCGTCTGGGGGACGGAGAACGGGGACAGGGGTAAATATGCTGAGGGGTAAAAGAGAGGCGGTAACGAATAGCGAGGATGTGAACAGTCTGGGAGACAGAGGAAGGGGACGGGGATGGGGATAAATATGCTGAGGGGTAGAGCCAGACAGTGAGAAAGTCGGGGATAAGTACCTCAAGGTGCATGAGATCATGTATTCCCTCAATTGTTGCCAATTAGTCCTTACGAGCATGGAATTACGTCTTATTAATTACAGAATTGCAAATGAGCTCCGTTAAATAAGAAAGCACTCAGTTTTTATGAAAATAATTTATATGTAAATGAGTCATAATCTTCGCATTTTAGCAAAATATTTACTTGCATCAGATGTGGCTGTGAGGAAGCACGTGCAGCGTCCTCCTGCCCCACCGCGAGATCCACGGCGGCTCGGAGACGAGAAGACAAAGGCTTCTGTGTAAGCGTGCTCATTAGAGAGGTGCTGCAGCACACGGGAGCTCGCTCTGCACGGGCATCTCCGGTACTGGTAGAGGGTGCAGCGTGGGGGTGTGGGAAAGCAGCTTGCTGCACACTTTACTGGGACTGCGAGAGACCGTGCTACTGACTTAATATTAAAGAGGAAAAGAGACGTAGAACGACAAAAATAAGTGACATTCTGAAGTTCTGGTACAATATACCTCCCTGACGTAGTAGCTTCCTTCGAAATCTTATTATTTCCTTGAGTAAGAGTATATATATTTTTGTATATTTCCCTACTCTTAAGCGGCCAGAACCCTGCAGGAGAGGGTGATTTATGCTGTTTAAATTTGCAGACGGTGAATGTTTGGTTATATTGGCATTGGGAATCTCTCCACATGAAAGGCCCCCCGTGTTCTTTTGGGGGGATGGGGGTGATTTATTAATGCAGTAATCGATTTCAGTCTCACTCTAACTCGAGCTTTTCGTGCAGCTTGGAAGCGTGAGTACTCCCTCTAGTGTACGATGTGTCGTGTACCTACACAATAGACGTATTTTTGTAAATCCATCCATCCATCTACTATAAACACTAATCCGTTGCAGCCGGGTTTCAGTCTTACCTCAACAACTTAATAGATTTTTCTTGTGCATAAAGGAGTCTGTGAAATTAAATAAAAAATGACCACGACAATGCTCAAATGTCATTTCAACCCGATGTATAGTGCCACCACCCCGCCGCCTAAGGTTTCGCTTCACGCTTCTCACGACGTTTGGCTTACGGCCGTTTTTCGCCGCTGTTACGTGAGGCAACTTCCCAGAGATCTCTGCAGAGCAGCATTTGGAGATGGAGGAAGGTAGGAATATACCTACCTGCAGTATCACAACAGTGTATTACGCTGACAGACGATTTGAACTGCGAAACGCTTTATAAAAGCCGTAAAAGCCTTTTGTTGTTGACACGGTCAGGGAAAAATAAGTGTAACATATTAGTAATGATTACAGTTTTATATATTTATACAAGCGCTTAATGTTTATTTAGAAACCACTGTATTTAAAGTATTAGCGTATTTAAAGAAAACATACATTTTACTGTTATACCGCTGGACCCTGCAGACGGTGTACTGGAGGCAAGGTACTATTTTATTTTTCGATAATTGCACCTATGTGTTGGGCGGCATGGTGGTGCAGTGTTTAGCACTGTTGCCTCACACCTCTGGGACCTGGGTTCCATGTGTGTGGAGTTTGCATGTTCTCCCTGTGCCGTCGTGGGGTGTACTCCGATTTCCCCCCACAGTCTAAAGACATGCTGAGGCTGATTGAAGTTGCTAAATTGCCCGTGTGTGTGAATGGTGTGTGGGTGTGCCCTGCGATGGGCTGGCCTCCTGTCCAGGGTTGTTCCCTGCCTCGTGCCCGTTTCTTCCGGGTAGGCTCCGGACCCCCCGCGACCCAGTAGGATAGGCGGGTATGGAAAATGGATGGATGGATACACATATGTGTTACGTTTTACTAGCAAGCTTTGTTTATATTGAGCCCGATAAGAGAACGTAAAGATGTAAAAGATGAGCGCTGAATTACTAAAAATTAATAAAAATGAATACAGTGCCAAAAAGTAGACAGGATCAATCTGAAAGACCAACTTTCACCCTGCAGATGATATGTCCCGAGCTTCTAAGCAAATAACACTGCATTTATTCATGTTTGCCTTTTGTGAAAATAAAGAGGAACTACTGTGCTCATTTTCACTGTCCATAATTTTATTTTTCACAGTGTACTACACGTTTCAATGTTCCAAAAACACATTAACGCATTTTGTCATACTATGTATGAAAGTATGAAACACTCTTTTTGAGCTTTAAGCCCCACCCCCCAATGAGCCCAGTTTGCGCTGATTGGTCACCTTGCCTGATTGGTCAGCTTGCCTTACACGTTTGTTTTACGAGGTGACCTCACCATGTCACGGAAGTAATGCTGCGTTCTGTTTGAACTCGTAACTCATAAATTCCGAGTTCCTAATCGGAAATTTCAACTGGATCAAGAACTCAGAAGAATCGGCACAACCCCGAGCTCAGAATTCAAGATGGTTGCACCCTTTATCAACAGAAGTTAAAGCTGTAGTTTTATGTAGCTTATTAGCACTTACGTCTTATTTGTAGCTCATTAAATCGGTCGTACACACCGTGGATGTGTTGTTACGGTGTGGAACTGCAACAAGGGGTTTCATGCAGATTAGAGAAGAGTGGTTTCTGTGGTGAGAATTACTGTTTACTTTGGGCCTTAAGACTTTGCAAATTGTTTACATTCACATAAATCTATTTAACACACTAAAGGAAATGGATAAACTGGAACATCATAATAGGTCTGCTTTAAAGCACTGCTTTTTGTTTGTTCATTGCTCAGGCCTTCAATCAGTCATGCTGTGAGTTTCTGTCAGCTTCTTGGTTCAGCCACCTGAGTTCTTTGACCACTGTATTGCTGTTTTTTTCTGCTTAACTCATGTTTTTAGACTCAGCCCTTGGACATTGCACTTGATCAGCTGGTCCTGATCAGCTACGTGTTAACTCCTGGTCTGCCGCACCAGACCCCTTATCATGGTGAATGTGTGCTTGCAGTAGAAAAGCAGCATATGAACCTGTGAGGTTGTATGTCCCTCCACTCCATCCAAAATCCCCAGGTGCATGCACACAGGCACACTAACCCATGATGACAACAGAACGTTTTAAGGATATGTTTGAATTACAGACTTAAACAGTTTGCACTGCTCACTGCATGACTTGAGACTTATCTATACTCAAAATCCTATGTAGGGTATACAATAAACCTTTACATTATTCTCAGCTGTAATCAATGTGCTAAGTGTGTGTTTATGCACAGGTAGGAACACAAGGATGTAATTTAAATCACCTCGATCTTTAGCCTCAGTGTCTGTCCAAGCGTTAGGCAACAGGTATCTGCCTAGAGTGGCATCTTCTGAGGGGTGCCGACTTAGAAACCACCGGGAAGAGTATGTGCAGCACTGTCTAAGACTAACTGACACTGTGAGAATCCTGCTCTATTGCCATGGGATCCAACAGAGTAACAGAAACCTGCAGTCTTCAACCAATGAGAAAACACATATCCTAGCCGTGGTAGAGGTGATCAAACACAACAGTGAATACAGAGCTAATAAGAATGCTCTGTAGCTCTGAAGTCAACGTGGAGCGCTGTTCACACATGCCTGATTTATATGAGATGCTTGTCAGAAAGCATTTAACTTTCTAATATGGGGCAAAGCTCATCTGTCGTCTGTGGCCTGTACTACGAAGCGGGGTTACTGGCTTATCAGGGTAACTTGTCGGACTTAAGGTACCACAGTTTAAATGGACTTCATATTGGTTCACTTGCATTTTGCCCAGACTACCTTAAATCCGACAAGTTACCCCGATAAGCCAGTAACCCCGCTTCGAAGTACAGGCCATTGATTTCATGAGTTCAATTGATGCATCCCCTGCAAAAAATAAATGTAATAGTAAATCCTCAGTGTTTCAGATCGGAGTTGATATTCAGCTGCTTGCTCTCGTTTCCATGGGAACGCCATGCTACCTTTATCCTGCTAAGGAAATTTGGCTTGAGTTGAGTGCTGCTGCGAAGGTGATCCTGCTTTAATGTGACACAAGCTAGCTTACATTCTCCATGATTTCAGGCTTTCTGCTTGAAGGTGTGCTGGCTTTTTAAATTGAGACACATGGAGTGTGTCTGTAGCATTGTGAAGAAGGTCTTCGATGAGGAAAGGAGGAACTAACTGTTCACATCTGCCTTTTCACACACCTGTGTGATACCAGGAGTACTGCCTTTTCAATATGGCTGCCTCATTAGAATGAGTTTATGGACACATGTTTGAGTGTGAGAAGGAGGTTGTGTCACTCATAGGAGTTTTCCTTACCAAAAATGTTCAAAGGGCAGAAAGAGAAATGATTGGCTTAGGAGAGATAACCAACCAGATTGTTGAGGAGGTAGATCCAAGCAACTGGGGGAGGTGGGACTAAGCAACCAGATGTCTTTGTCCCACTTCCTCTAGTTGCTTAGACCCTCCTGCTCTATAATCTGATTGGTTATCTCTTCTGAGCCAATCATTTCTCCTTCTGCCCTCAGAACATTTTTGTGTACGTAAAACCCCCACTAGCAGTTGCGTCCAACTAAGCATTTTGATTACACTGGGGATTATTAACAGATATTTGGATGATCAGATGCTCACTGCATATCAAGAGATATTTGGAGGAGTTCCTAAAGGCTAATTCACCCATTTGACACCATTTGTTTTTCTGTGTTCCAATGCTTGTTAATCATTAAATTGGGCTTGTATTGTAATGTTCTGGTTTTATTTACTGCCTACTTAACATGACAGCCTGACTCCAGGATATTTCTGATAATATCCAATTTTAATCATGGAGTCATTTCAGTTGATCTGTTTTCAAAGGTCAAGGTGTATTAAAAGTCTGTATTGCTTTGAAAGCTGTAATACAGTACTGTGCTCCTTCTGCAGGAATGTTCTTCAGAAATACCACTGGCAGCAGAGACCAAGATTGTGTTTGTACCAACCAGGTGAGTACTCTGACTGTGACTATGATCAACTGGTTGGTAGAAACATAACCTTGGTCTGGATTTGTAACTTCCAGACCTGAAATGCCCAACACTGATTTTCAGTCTAAACATCATGATAGTAAGCCAGGAAAAAATTTAAATAACAGGTAAATTGTCATCAGAGAAATCAAAGCAAATCACCACAGTAATTAGGACAAAGCTCATGGATGGGGAGCTCTGTGACCCCAAAGTGGGGGGTGGAAGTGGCCTGGAGACTGAAGGAGCAGCTTCAACAGGGAGTTTGTAGTCCTGCAGAAATGGAAGATGTGCACAGCATTCTGGGTAAAAATCCCCCATTGGGCACATATGTGAGATTGACCTATAGATGACGAACGAGGCATGAAAGGAGAGAAGAATGTGGCTGATGACATATGGTAATGTTTTCATGCGCAGTGAGAAGCTGCTGGGAAGTGCACCCTGACCAATCATGGTGCCGACAGGTCAGCCTCGGCGTGCATGTGCGTGTCCCTATCTGACAACAAGCCAAGTCCAAGATGAAACCGCCATCAGACTTCAATTAGTACAATTAATGCCTTGCTACAGGTCCCGGGATAGTAGAACAACTAGAAATCTAGGTGCTGACTAGCAGCAATGTTTACTATACCCAAGGGTTGACCAGTCTTATCCAGAAAGGGTCGGTGTGTGTGCGGGTTTTCAACTCCAACTCCCTAATTAGATTACTAATTAAAGGACTGATTGGCTAAAGAGTCCTCACACCTGGGTTTGAACGTTGGACCTAAAGGTTATCCCAAAAGCCTGCATACATACTGACACTTTGTGCATAAGATTGGTCATTAGGAATGGGAATCTCCAGTGACCTCCTGATATGATATTATCATGATACCTAGGTGCTGATTCGGTATGTATTGTGATTCTGTAAGTTTTGGGATTCTATGAATATCCCAATTCGATATTGTAATTTTTTTTTTTTACAATTTTAAAACCTTGAACCATGTAAAAAAAAAAAAAAAAAAGTTGAGTCATACTTTACTCGATAACTGCACAGCTGAATTGAACATGAGTAAACTCAGCATACTCCAAATGATTTTCCTCATCAAAAAACCAAAGGCAGTACTTAAACAATGCAAAATAACTTCAAATACAACAGTATAAATTTTACCTTAAAGTTAGAATTGAACAAAAAGCTACATTTGTCACTGTCACAGCATAACCTAAACCAAGGTTTTATGCCTCTCCGCTGCCTAGTCTGTCTCAGGATGATGCCTAGCAATATCTGCCCGTATGCTCGCCGTATTGCCACAATACTTAACTTTTACAGGACAAAGTTTGCATACAGCATGGCTCACATCAAACTTCTCTTTACCGTTTATATTTTGAAAGCCAGAGTTCCTCCATGCATTGGATTTAAACTGTGCAGGAGCAGCATGAATCTCTGCTATGAGCATTCCTGTTATTGCTAAACAAAGTCTGAAAATGATTGCCTCCTACTGCATGGGTCGCTGTGCTGCCTGTCAGTGTAGGAATAACACACCACCTGTAGGATTATAGAGGATCTGCAAAGTTTCTCCACCTCGAATCCAAACATATATAAATTAATACAAAAAATTGGTTTTGGAGTTAATGTGGCGATACATCAATTGCCACACAGAAGAATCGGGATACATAAATTCGAATCAATTTTTTCCCCCATCTCTATTGGCCACTCTGGCATTAACCATGCTTGTGTGGCACCCACTGATGTTCGGGGGCTCCCTATTGCCCCCAAACAGTCACTGCACTTGGGTGCCCAAAGTAACTTTTTGATCGGGGATCCAAAAACAATGAATAGCTTGCGGTGCTGACTAGGCGGGTCTGGTGTGCAGGACTCAGTCCCGGATGGATGAAGGAGCCACTTCGTTTTCTGAAATGAATGGCAAACACAAATGTTTTGCATGCAGTCAGGTCAAGCAGCCATGTGTGCAGATGGCAGCGGGTCTCCATTGCAGGGGGTCTCCATTGCAGGGGGTGCGACGTTGAGCCTGCTGCTGCAACTCGGATTCCAAGTGGAGCTTTTTACAAACAGAAGATCACAGAAAGGCTATATTCGGCAGCAGGATTTATGAATTTTATGATTTCTAGTGCAGGGGAACATTTTCAGAAGGCGGTGCTATGGGATATCATCGTCTGAATGACAAAATCATTTTACATTTTGCCAGAATTAGGTGATTCTGTTTTTAAGATTTAATTTCATTTAATATAACTCAGTGGGAGTTTTTTCAGAAACCGTTTCAGAAACCAGATCCTCAAAATCCTGAGCGAACAACGTTTATGAAGTAAGGTAACATGCCAAGATATGTGTAATACATGTATGTATCAACCACGATACACGGTATAGTATGCAGAGGAAATTAATGTAATATGGACTACTTCCTTAAAATTTCCTCAACCCCAGAGCAGATTCACTTGATTCAGATTTAATTGTAAGAGAGCTAGGCTCCACAGTGAGAATCTCAAATGACAGGCTCTTTCTGCACCAGAGGCCCTAGCATTGGCCCCTGAGGGCCCCTGGGTGTGTTGACATGCTCTCAAGCTTCTAATTGCTTTAGCAGAGAAACAGGGGTCTCAGGTGCAACACCTACAGAATCCAGTCTGTCTGTCATCCTACTACAGGCAGTTCACAGAAAACTGCTACTTATAAACAGACTACCATAAAGTCTATTGTATTAAAAATCCAGGTTACATGCAATGGCTTGCGATGATCTTATGTACTTTACTATTACTATATTCTTATGTAGTCCTAAAGTATTATTATTGTTCCGACTTTAAGATATACTTAGGGTACAGATCTCATTCCTAACCTGAGGACTGCCTGTGGGCTATGTTCCTCATCCAAGTGAGGGCTATTTTATGAGGAGGTGAATATGTCATTGTTCTTACAGATTTTTGTGTTATAGATAGATATGCTGATTATATACCAAGTGGGAAATGTTTATTTCACTAGTGTGTATGAATTAGGCAAATTAATACAGTAGCAGTGGGAGGTGACTGCGCTCAGGGCTGGTGTTGAGCCCTTCTCCTGGTGACACGGAGCTTGATTCACTCACATGAGCAGCCAACGAAGTTCTGGAAGCAGGCGTGAGTATTGGTGACACGCATGAAACACACAGGCAAAACAGCTGCAAAATTTTGGCACTCCATTCACTCTGATAGGTCATGTGCATGGATGTCATGTGCAAAATGGGATTTTTGGGATTAAGTTTTCATGGCAAAGAGGGACTTTGCAATTAATTGAAATTCATCTGATGACTCTTAATAACATTCTGGAGTATATGCAAACTGCCATCATAAAAACGGAGGCAGCAAACTTAGTCAAAATTAATGTTTGTGTCGTTCTCAAAAGTTTGGCCACGGCTGTATTTTGGCATCAGTATTGCAAAGTGTACAGCATACATTCTCATATTAGCTCTTTCATTATTGTCAAAAATTCCAAACAATACATGTCTTCATAGAGTAATTTGAGAAATAAAATTAGAAATATCTTTCCTGTTTACCAACGGTACAACAACAAAACAGATGAACAATTGTTTCAGGGTAATCCTCACAAAAGGAGCAGTTAACAGCAACATTTGATTTGAATTTTGTAAGATAATATCTTACAGGATATATTCTGTGCATTCATTTAAAGGATACTTCCCTAATCTTTTTTGTAATAAAACATTTATTGGGTATAGGCCAGACCAGGGGGGCTTTCTAGATATGGAAAAGTTCAGGGGCTAAGTTGTTTACCTGAGGCTTGTCTCTTGTTTTTTTTTCCAAGGAAGATTGGCATAGGTGCTAAAATACTTTGGGCTAAAATACTTTGGGCTAAAATACTCCTGGCTAAAATACTCGGGGCTAAAATACTTGGGGACCTAACAACACCCATGGGCCTGACTTTTTCCATTCAATACCATCTACAAATTGATTCCAATGCAATATTACATGTGGTAATGTTTAGGGCGGTAGTCATGAATCTTTAGCGTTTGCCCTTCCTAGGTGTGCCTGTAATGGATCGTGGTTAATGGAGTTGCAGAAAAAAATGCTGAACTCAGATACTTGACCTCAGTGTGCTCAGTGGTAGGTAGAGGCATGGTAACTTTACAACTTCCCTTGTTTCAAAGGCAAGAAGAAAAGCAAAATTTTCCAACATAAGAGTGAAGCAGAGTAACAAGGAGCTGCTTGCTGACAAATGACCATTGATTGCTACCTGTATGACAAAGCTTAGGAATATTGCACTAAAGATTTTAGCATAATTCATCCTTTGGCCAAGCAGTCCTTACGGATGTAGGAGAGATTGGTGATGATTATAACATGGGTTAGTTGTAATAAAGTCTATTTCTCAAATCAGGAGCAAGATATAAATCACATAACTCACTCGTTATACGCTCTGTTTAGTCTGTATTTCACATGTGAAGAAGAAACACCCTGTAACAAACACACAAAATTTGTGAGGAAAAAGAAATTTGAGCTAAGAAAATATTTTTAACTTAATTTTTGTGATAGCACTGCAAACTTTGTACTTACGTTATTCATACATATATCGTTTTAATATGCACCTATGTAAATATCTTTTATACAAGTTCGGGGTGCTAATATTTTTGCTCTTTTTACATTATTTATAATGTGTCATCTAATCTGGGGCTGTGTTACAAATATCACTGACTGTGGCGTAAATTGTAACATTTCACTCCATGTGTCTTGACCTGTAGCAAGGCATGTGAGTCTAAAGCATCTATTGTCTGTTTGTGATACAGAGATAAAACCTGTGCCGTTTAATAGAAGACACATGCAGGTTGCTTGTAACAAATTTTGAATGCCAGTCCATAAAAGAACTCTGAAATATGTAAAAGATGATACAAAAATGACTTTCTGATCTTCTTATAGTTATACTGTACAGGCCATAAGATAATGGTGACTTTATTGAGGATGATTATTTTAGCTTATTTATACATACAAAGACACATCCAAAACTCTCTCAAGAATCAAATTTAACAAAACCAGCATGTAGTTAATTTCAAGGTTTCTGAATATATTAGCATATATAACGTTGGCCTGGGACCCACTGTACCAGACCCCACACGGTGACTCTCTGCAACTCTTGTTTCATCCTCTAGATGTCTCCATTACTCTTAAAATCTGCATTAGTGAAAGACGCCTTGAAACGTCTTTTGTTGGCCGGGTAACTGCAGATAATCGTATGAAAAAGTCTGTTTGCAAAATTCTAGTATTATCAGGGTACGGTAATTCTGGAAAACGTGGTGTGACTGCAGAGGGTCCCCACACGTTAGAGCAGTGACCCTCGACCCTGTGAAATACTCTTTTTGGTGGCAGCAGAGCAGTACTATAGTGCTTTAGTGCGGTAATTTTATTAGGCCGCCCTTAAAGCAGTGTCTTTTTTCTGAGATGCCGACTGCGAGTATGTATATTGAAGCAAAATTGCAATGAAGTAAAAACATTTTTAGAACAAAGTGATTTTTCACATCTCGAAACATCTTCTAAAAATTATGATTATTCTAAACATTTATTTGACATTGGTTTACTGTACAACAAAAGCAGAACAACGCTTTAAACATGTTCTATATATTTTTTTTTGGAACATATCCTGTCAATGAGTGTACATTTTACGTCAGAGTTAAATATTTAAATTTGTCCTAATTAACCTTTCAATAATTTTTGTTTCATTTAACTCTGGGAAGATACAGTGCAAAGTGTGCTAGCCCGTGTAAAAACATAAAAAGCATGCATCTCACTTGGATTAATGTGTTAATATATGTCAGGATGCAGGCAAAATAGTATGAACATAAAAATAACATTGTTACTGAAAAAACACAAGGAAAAAATTTTACAATTGCACAGTTCTTAAAATAATGCACAAAGAAGTTTTGAACGCACAAATTAAAATATGTATCATACATTTATCTGACTGTTGAAATTATGTTTGTGGTAACATTTATATATGGGCTGTAGTTTGTGTATTATACTTAGATCAGCCGGCAAAGAGCACAGACAGAAACTGAAAGATGTGGAAAGTGCTTTTATCTAGTCGCTGGTTACCGTTCTTTTGTTCAGTTTTACTTGTTTGTGAGAATGATCATATGTGGACAGCTGACAAACAGGGAGGGATTTCTGAAACAAAGGCCTTTCCCTCGGCAAGAGGGCTGCCAGCCAGACAGCCATGTTTTTATGTCGTTTTAAAAGAAAACCCGTGGACAAATATCACGTAAAACACGTGTTGTGTGGTTATGCTGAGATTTTATGGCGTTCTGCACGTTCCTCTGAGTGCAGGGACGCTTTAAAGCCTGTATTTTGTGGCTCAGGCCTAGCTCCTTTTTTGTGTGTCCACAGAGCTGCTCCTGCCTGACTGCGCTGAACAAAGATAATCACTCAGGAAATGTCTCAGCCAATCGGGTGCACCCTTACATCCTGCCTGTGAAAGGAGGCCACTCAGGATCCGGCTTCTATCAGACAGCCCCGATCGCCAAGCCTGGAGTGCCGAGCCCTGCTCAGTCTGTGGACTGTGAGGCCGTCCTCCATGTTTTTTTTCTATAAGCATTGACATAACACTGTGCTAGCCATGCATCCACAGAGGTAAGCTTGATTTCTATTTCCTTTTCTTGCTATTCATGTGTTGCTTGTCTGCTGCAGAGATACAGTCTGATACTTGTGGAGGAGGTGGCAGGAGTAGCCAGCAAGGCCCACAGCTGAGTGGCAGGCCCGGCCAGGGCTGGGCCAGAGACAGAGGCAGAGGCAGAGGTAGAGGCAGGCTCTCTCTCCTCCTGGAAGCCCGTTCCTCTGATCACATGGGGGCTCAGACCGTCTCCATATTGAGTTGCAGGTGTGGCCTTAGCAGATCCATTAAAAATATATTTTAAATTATGGGTGGGGGGTTTCTTTAAGAACATTAATGTGTTTAACACGTTGACCATTACTGCTTTGACCTTTTTTTATTACTGGGGGTTGGGAAATTTGG
>JAODUD010000141.1:35670-49650 GCA_026784285.1 Stomatorhinus walkeri
CCCCCCCCCCCCTTCCTCGGCCTTGGGGCCTTGGCACAGCGTTTCAGCAAAGCAGGCTCATAAAAATAGTTTGGCCTAAAAAAATGCCCTAAAGTGCTCTGAGTTCATTTGGATCTGTGCACTCAGCACTTTTGTGGAATAAGAGCAGGTGAGGTGCCCTCCATGTAAGTATAACTGTGGCAGTCAGAGGTTTATTCCTTATAAACTTGGTTGTGTTTTATGGAGGAATCACCAACTGTACATTCCAGTGAGTGAGGCTCTGCGCGTTGAGTGTAGCTGTGTTTACGCAAGCTTTTCCCCCGCAAAGGCCCGGCTGCCGCGTTAACACAGGGTAATAAGAAACAGGCGTTTTTTCTAGCACACTCGAGATGAGAAGCTGCCGTGCAGGGAAGCCCCTTCCTGTGAGTTATTACTTTTAGTTATTTGTATTTCAGAGACCTTGTATTGTAGTTCAACTAAATTTTGCATTTTAAAGACATAAAGTACATTTTTGGACTTTCAGTTATAAACCCTTTTATAGTACTTTGTGGTTTACCTGGGTGGCCTTGAGGTCGCGGGTTCGAATCCTGCCTCTGCTGTATGTGTGGGCCTTTGCAGGCTCTCTCTGTGCTGTTTGTGGTTCCTGCAGATATTCGGATCCTCCTCGGGCTCAGAATGAACCGTTAGTTTTGACACAAAACGTCGAATCCCCCATTTGCACTGAATGTGCTTTGAAGTGTGAAGTTAAGCTGTAGTTTTGCTTGGTCAGTGTTGGAGGGTGAGGTGTAGGGTTCAGAGACCTCTCCCAAGTATGCCGTTGAAGTTTCCATAGGAGCAGTTTCCATAGCAACACGTTACCAGAGAAACTAAATTGGCTATGTATAATCTTTCACACGTTGGTTTGCTTTTTGGAGTTCTGCGCTGTTAAATGTTTCCCAGCCAACACAAGCTCTTGTCTTATGTTACAACAGATATGTTCCAACCTGATGGGAAATGAAATTCGGCATTTTTTCAGCAAATTTTTTGATGACCAAAAACAACGTGCCCAGGTTATAATCTCAAAGTTGTTTGGTTGCTTGGCTCTTTTTACCAAAACCATCCAGGATTCCTTGAGAGGTCTTCCTGCTGACCTCGTGTGAAAGGACAGCGTTCTTGGGGACAATCCCCCTTCCAGGGGACAGACTCAGCTAGCACTGATGCGAGGCTCTCCCAGATGACTGTTAATCTGAAATGGATTAATTCATCTCTTTCTGAAATGCTGAGAATAAGATACAAAAAACAATAAGCTTCTCCGTGGAAAGCTGACAAATGCGTTTCTCTTTCCGAGCACGTTTGCTGAAAAAATGTGTGGACAAGACTTACTATTAGTAGTATTAGATTAATTACTTTAAGTATAGTATGGATGAGTATAAATAAGTATATCTATGCATGTTTATGCTGAAGGACAGAGAAATACAGACTCAAAATGACCTTATATCGTATGTGTGTTATATGCGGAAAAGTCAGGTGCAAAGCTCATTTTATTCTCAGCTGATGTCTTTTTTACAGGAAGCGCTAAAAAAAGGGTTCTGAAAAAAAGGTTTTGTGAACACATTTTACATTCTGAGCCAGCATATGTGGGAAAGTGAGGTTATAATGTTCAGCTCTGAATATCAAGACTTGGCCTCATCTCCGAGCCAGAGGGATGTTCAGTGCATTGCTACGGAGATCGCTCATGTCGGTGGCACACTGTCATCTGCGGGCACTTGCGATACCTGATGGGCGTTGATGGGAGTCGAATGTTCTGAGGGTCCGCAGATGGACAGAGCGGCTCGCGTCCGTTAGCACACAGTTAGCATCGTTAGGTGAGGGTCACAGCGAATGCTGACGCAGCTGTGAATCAGCATGGAAACAGTTAAGTACGGAGGCAGACCCAGATGCGGTGCTCCCCTGGGATTCGCCGCGTTGCTGTCGTCACAGTCGTTTACAGTAGAGCAGTAGGGCAGTTTGCTGCCCCCCACCCCCAGCCCCAGCCCCACCCCCACCACTCTTTCTTGTCTGTTACAGCCTGGCTGAGGAGGAGATTAAAACGGAGTCTGATGTGGTCGAGGGGATGGACATTTCCACACGGTCCAAAGGTAAGGAGTGCGGGGGCACATCTGCAGGCTCCGGGGGCTCTCTGTGGACAGTGCCGTCTGGACTGGGTGACGTTTTGGGCTGACAAGTATTATGGCTTATCTTTATTTTTAATACCAGGCTTCAGGTGATAAGAACTTTATGTCTGAGCTGCCGAGGACCCAGTGACTCAGTGCAACAAACAAACAAATTCAATCTTCTGAGCTAAAAAATAACTACAGCAGATAACACTGGGTTATACACTATAGTTTGCTGCGTGTTGTTTCACACCACAGCCAAGCCCAACAGTATTTAAGCTTCTGTTGAGACACAATGGTACGAAAAATATTCCTTGGTGTGCTTATTCTTATAGATATGGGGTATATTGGAATGACTTAACGCGGTGGAAAGCCTATTTCTTCCCATGTGACCTCACTATTCTATTCTGAATCAGTCTCACCAATGCTTGGCTTGTGTGCATGGATGGATGCATTATGTGATCCTGTCTGCACAGACATGACGCTTCTTCCGACTTGTCTATACAGTCTCAGATCCCGTGTCAGCTGAGCGGGCTGCCCTAAAGCGGAAACTACCAAGCCCTCCTCACTCTTCCAACGGACACTCCCCCTCTGAGGCTTCTCCGAGCCCTGTGAAGAAGAAGAAGAAACCAGGCCTGGTGAACAGCAGCAAAGAGCAGGTATGTCCCCTCACACAGATACACCATCAGGGATACCAGGAAACTACCCCAGACACAGCAGGACCTTCAGGGATTCAGGTAAACTACCCCACAGACAGCAAGACCATGAGGGACACAGGAAAACTACCCCAGACACAGCTATACTATTAGGGATACAGGCAAACTACCCCTCACACAACAAGACCATGAAGGATACAGGCAAAGTACCCCACACACAACAGGGCCATCATGGATACAGGCAAAGTACCCCACACACAACAGGGCCATCATGGATACAGGCAAACTACCCCACACACAACAGGGCCATCATGGATACAGGGAAAATACCCCACACCCAACAGGGCCATCATGGATACAGGGAAAATACCCCACACACAACAGGGCCATCATGGATACAGGCAAAGTATCCCACACACAACAGGGCTATCATGGATACAGGCAAACTACCCCACACACAACAGGGCCATCATGGATACAGGCAAACTACCCCACACACAACAGGACTTCATATAGCAGGATGTAGTATATAGGATGACTAAATGGTCAGCTGTTTAAACATGTCAGCAACAACATATATAATACTATGCAAAAGTCTTTGGAAGTCAAAAAATGTTTAAAGCTGTAGTGTAGTATATGTACATTTGCTCAGGACAAAAAACAATTTAACATTAGGATATATGCAAATGTCGAACAACACAATAAAAACTAGTAAAAACCCCATGAGTTTGTTAAATTTCACCACCAGTTAACTTAGTTAAAAAAGTCAAAAAGATATGATTAGCCATACGAGGTGTATTAGTGCTTGAGTCAAAAAAATACATGGCTGCACTGGACAATTGCTGCAAATACTGGGGTGATTTTGTTTGTTGAAATCTTCAGATTTAAGGTGGAAAACAAGATTTATCAAGGTAAAGTCATAACAAAACCAAGCCTGACCGACTCAACATGTACTTTAACATAGTAACAGGTGAATATATTACTGTTGAATTACATGAAATTTTATTAGTGTGAGGCACCATGCGGTTATGAGCCGTCATCATGCCTTAGTTTCTGTTCTTATATAGCAATTTAGCACATTTTTCTACCAATTACACGTAAAATCTTATCAAACTGAGTAAGAATCCATCTTACAAAGTCAGAAAAAGACATAAACATTAATTAAATGCTGATGTAACGAAACTTTTAGAATGCATATCTATCCCTAGAATGGGCTCTGTTTGAATTGTAACAGGGGTACCAAAGGAAATCATTTTCGAGGGACCTCAGAAAGAATATGCCCCCTGTGGGGATGCTGTACACTCTGCCCATTGTTTTTCACGAGTGTTTTCAGTGTCGTTATCGGTGATGCCTCCTGAGCTCATGTCCAGCCAGCACAGAATGGCCACCTCTGTCTGCCCAATCAAACACGAGCCGTCTAATGACTGACGGTTACATGATCCAGTCAGGCCGCTGCCAAACAGCCCTGGCGTGAGCAGCCTGGCTTTTCCACCCAACACCGTCACCCCGCTCTGCTTAATCATGTAATCATCTGGCGTGACCTTTCGATGCTAAGGATCATGCAGGAATTTCTGATTCTGTTCATTTCCATTCCTTTTTGGATGCAATGGATCCCAAGTTTGGGTCGCGTCCCATTAAGTGCTTTGCTGCCCTGAACATCATGCTTTCTCTCACCCTGTGTGCCTCTGCCCCCCCCCCCCCCCCCTCTCTGTTCCTCTCCCTGCACTCCAGCCTGGCCTCAGACATGGGCCATTTTACTACGCCAAGCAGCCCCTCACCACAGACCCTGTTGATGTTGTGCCGCAGGACGGCCGGAATGATTTCTACTGCTGGCTGTGCCACCGGGAGGGCCAGGTGCTGTGCTGCGAGCTCTGCCCGCGGGTCTACCATGCCCGCTGCCTGCGGCTGGCCGCCGAGCCTGAGGGCGACTGGTTCTGCCCCGAGTGCGAGGTACCCGGTGCCCATGCTCTGGCCCTGGGCCACGGGGGTGGGGGGGGGTGGGGAGGGAGGCAGTTGGCACAGAAGGACACGTGGTGGGGTAGCAGCTTGGGCAGAGTGCGCTTTAGTGTGTGAAAAGTTTCTCTGCCATCACTCTGCCACAAAGGAGAGTCACCATTGAGTGTCTGATACTGTACACAAACGATTCGGGCAGCATCAATGGTGTGATGAAGGGTTCCTCACAGTGGGCGACAGCCTCGGGTATGCCGACAAGCCTTATTCTCGCTAACTCTTTTATATGGACATTATAACGAACATTTAAGTAAGACACAGGCTAATAACATAAAATCACAAAAAGATTAAAACAGTGATATCATAAAGGAACCTGTAAGTTAGAGATGGTTTCCTAACCACCTGCAACCATCTATGAACGCCGCCCTGTGATGCAGGAAACTGCATCCGTGCCACGTGCCGAACGGAATCTCACATTTCCGGTTCTGCTTTTATCAGGGTCACCTACTTATCATTCAGTGTTCATTTCAGAAACATTAACCTGAGCTTGGTGACACAGATTGGCTGGAAGTGAAAAATGCAAGTTATTATGGATAATGTGTCATTCTAGTTTAGTCTAACACTACTGAACTCAAGTTAAGTGAGCATTATTCTTACAGACAGCAAGTGACAAAGGGAGGGTTTTCACAGTATTTAAAGTACAAAACACAGGATAGTGTGTAACAGGGGGATGGGCATAAGGGTTTAAATACATATATTAGAGTTTATATATATCATGATTGCAATGTGCATGTCAACAATAAGTAATACAGCAGCAGCTCAACTGGGACAAATAAACATAGTAGCTAAAAGTTAATGATAAATAGCTAAATAATACTAAGTCAGAGTGAGCATTACAGTCTGGGGAGGCTTGGCTTGACCATTAGTATTTTAGCGTTAGCTGAGGCCTACCCGGTGTGAAGCAGCAGCTCCGTGGCGTCTGGTCTCGCCTGCAGAAAATCACAGTGGCTGAGTGCATCGAGACCCAGAGCAAGGCCATGACCATGTTGACCACGGAGCAGCTCTCCTACCTGCTCAAGTTTGCGTTGCAGAAGATGAAGCAGCCAGGGGTGAGTGCATGGGGGGAACCCCCCAGGGAAGCCCTGACACCTGGGTGCGAGTGTGGGGACAAGCTGGGCTGGATCCTGGGACGTATGCCATGTAGAGAAGATTGACCTTCTGTATGCTTAACCAGAGCAGTAACCCTAACCCCAACCACAAAGGCATGCCTGTCGGCTTTCAGAATGGCAGCCTTCTTAGTGACGTGGCCCCTCACCTCGGGCTGCATCTGCCCAGAGATCATGCTGGGTAACCAAGGGTTTCGTCTGCCTCGGCTGAAATCCATTCTGTCCTCACGTCCCTGGAGCAGACCGAGCCGTTCCAGAAGCCTGTGTCCCTGGAGCAGCATCCGGACTATGCCGAGTACATCTTCCACCCGATGGACCTCTGCACGCTAGAGAAGGTAGGCAGGAGTGGGCCACACTGCTCATTGGGCATTCTACAGCCATTTGATGATCACATGGCAGGTGTTATATGATGGTGGACTTTCCATTTGGCAGAACGTCAAAAAGAAAATGTACGGGTGCACAGAGGCATTCCTGGCTGATGTTAAATGGATCCTGCATAACTGTATCATTTACAATGGTGGTGAGTCGATCCAAGATGTCCAGGCGGCATGTGTGTCATCATTCTCAGTGTCATTGCTATTATTATCAGTTCAAATTATTGTCGTTTTCAGTTTCATTCATTTGATTGATTAAAATTCCCCTCATCCTAGGTAACCACAAACTGACGGCCACAGCGAAAGTCATAGTGAAAATCTGTGAACATGAAGTAAGCATCCTGCCGCTCTGTTGCAGGTCGTTGTGTGAGCCCATCACTGCTGACTGCATTGCCTAGTAAAGGTTTCCTTATTGAGGTGTTTCATGGTCTTTTGGGAAAGACCAGTCAGGAGGTCATTACAATAGTCTGGTCTACTTGAAATAAATGCATGCATAGTTTTCTCTAGGTCTTAATTAGGACCACAGTCTCTGATTTTGAGTATATTTTCAAGATGATAAAATGGCACCTTAGTTATGACTTTGATGTGGTTGCTGAAGATAAGGTCATTGTCCATTATTACACCAAAATTTGTAACTTGACCTGTGCTCTGTAGAGCCTTACTGCCCAGCTAAACATTTAATTTAAGTCCAGTCTACCAAAAAGCATTATTTCAGTCTTGTCTGTCATACCTTACCCATGAATATAACAAAAAACTATTGAGTTTGCATTTTACAAGATCAGACTCATGCATAAATGACTGATAAATTTATTCAACCCACCTAATATCTTTAGCTCTTCTCATTGTGTATCCCGGATGCTCCTCTCGGCCTTTGGTTGAGTAGCTCTCTAGTTAGCTTCTTGCTATCACTAAGCTAACTCACACATAACTGCTCTCACTGGAGTCTCAGTCCAGATACACTTATGCCTATGCTAACTTCTTCTCAGTTGTGTGCCTGTGATGTAATATCCGCCTCAGTCCTTGCCAAATCGTTGTATGTCATATAAATTTTCATACCGTTCAGTAGCTTGTCTCTGTCCACAGATGAATGAAATCGAAGTTTGTCCAGAGTGTTATCTGTCGGCATGCCAGAAAAGGGACAACTGGTTTTGTGAGCCATGTGTAAGCTTTCCCAGTCGACACTCGCCGCGCCACGCGAGTTCAGCCAACGGAGCTGCCGCGGCTGCCAGGAGTTTCCGTCTGTGTCCCACCCGTACCTGCTTCAGGTCATCCTTTACAACTTTAGGGTCCTTCACGTGTTTAGGGTTAAGATAAGATACTTTGTTGTCACTGCACACAAAGCAGTGAAATGCCATTCAGCAGCTCACCATGCAGAAGGACAGCGTATATACATAGACAAGGACAGTAAATATATCCAAATATGAATACTCAGAAATGCACAATGTACAAAGAATTATGAAGCCAGAAATATTCAAATAGTAGGAAAATTGTAACCGGATTCATGGATTCTATTGCATATTGGTGTGAGGCACATATGTCATTTACAAAAACTGGAGCTGACTACTCTTGCTAATAGCATTGCATGTGAAATGTTAAGCCGTGTTCTAATCCTGACGATGTGCCATGTCTTTTAGAGTAACCCACACCCACTGGTCTGGGCCAAGCTGAAGGGCTTCCCCTTCTGGCCGGCAAAGGCACTGCGGGACAAAGATGGACAAGTGGATGCCCGATTCTTTGGACAGCATGACAGGTGAACAGCTTCACGTCCTGCTGGATCACAGCTTCACCTCCTGTTGGTTCGGATTGACACACCGCTTGCCATGTGATCTCTGAGTAATATAAACAGTAGCTGGATCATGGCATGACCGTCTATGATGCATTTCATATTTATCATTTTTGCCAGTCTGCTGAGGCTTCAGGTCTGCCTCCTGACCTGGCACAGTAATCCAGCAGTGTCCTGACAGTCTTATCCACCAGAGGGCTTCTCCTCTGTAATCCCAAACAAGCTACCTTATCTCAATCCCTGCTCTAGGTTAAATGGAACATATAAAGGTATATGTGGTACCAATTGCAGTTCAAATAGAATAAGTCAAATAGAATCATATTTACTATGATATTAGACTTTTCCACATATATCAGAACCAAACACATCCATCCATCCTCTATCCATTTTCCAACTATTTATCTATTAGAGGGTCATTAGAGGGCCTGCAGCCTTTCCCAGCAGCACAGGACACAAGGCTGCGATACAGCCTGGACAACATGTCAGCAGAACCAAATATTAAATCAAATTAAGGTACAATCATTTAGTAAATAGGGGATTTATTATCCCCTATTTTATATAGTTTGGGGTTAACGCTGTAATTTGCCCTTCTCCATTATCTGTTAGACAGTACACGGATTTTTCCAATAATCCATAACATTTACATAAATTCCATTAGAATGAAGTACAGCTAAGCAAAGGTCATTTTTGTGAGTGAGCAAAAACAGATAAACCTTATTCTGTGTGACCAGGAATCAGAAGCACCACTGCCTGTTTATTTAATATGCTCGGCCGTTTACTTTCCACAGCCTGGCCTTAATGTGTTCCAATGTAAGGAGATACACATTCAGGAGAATATGGTTTGGGTCAAAGTGAACCCTTCCCCGTGACGGGGGGGGGGGGGGTTAGGGTCCTACGATCTGGAATAATCACGTGAAATTTTTTGGTTCCCTTGGTGAGCGGATGTAGCATTTGAGATTTTAGTGGAGTTTAGGGCACTAAAATGGAAAAAGGAAGGAAAAGGGCACAAAAAGATACGAGAAACGTTTTTCTTATTCTGACCCCATGATATACTATATCTATACTATATGCTGTGGTGGGGAAAGATTTTTTTTTGACTGATTAGTTGTCATTGTTGACATGCCACAGCACACAGTGCACAACAAATGAAATGCGTCCTCTGCATTTAAACCATATAAGAGATCATGATATAGCAGGGGCAGCTAATATTTAGCCCCTGGGGGGCAGTAAATTCCTCAGGGTACTCCAGTGGTCGGGGATTTCAACCAGCACCCTAAGCATGCTTCTCAAACCATTAGGCCACCACTGCCTCAAAACTGACGTGCCTGACATGGGGCTTGAACCTACAACCTTGTGCTGAAGGGTCTCATGCTTTACTGACTGAGCTAACCAGATTGTGGAAGGGTTGAGAGTATATCTTAAGTAATATGGCCATAGAGATGGCTGTGGCATTGGTGTGTAAATAAAATGTGATCTGTCTGAATATAAGTGGTGTGTGATCTCTGCGCTCATTCGTCACTGAGCTTCATACATTGTTTTCCTGTCCTCCTTTCAGGGCCTGGGTCCCCATTAACAACTGCTACCTCATGTCCAAGGAGATCCCTTTTTCTGTGAAGAAGACCAAGAGCATCTTCAATAGCGCCATGCAGGAGATGGAGATCTACGTGGAGACCTTCCGCAAGAAGTTCGGTGTCTTCAACTATGCCCCCTTCAGGACGCCCTACACTCCTGATAACCAGTTCCAGATGCTGCTGGACCCCTCGAACCCGGCAGCCGGCTTAGTGCGACCTGAGCGGCAGGAGAAGATCAAGCTCAGCTTCGACATGAGTGCCTCCCCCAAGGTGCTTCCGGGTCGAGCCACGGCGCCAGCATCGACGGGGCGTCGGGTCTCGCCCACCGATGCACCGCGTTCACCCACGAGCACCAACTCATCCGCCCACACTGGCTCAGATGGGGAACAGGAGGTGCCAGAGAAGTGTGGCAGGGGCCCCTCTGGCCTGTACAGTGCTGGCGAGGAGAGCATGGACTGCTCAGGTAGATACCCATCTCATACCTCGCAAGCACAGTCTGTCTCATCCATCCATCCATCCATCATATTATTATTTATTCATTTGTCATTAATTATTAAAAACACTGAATTTTATCAGACACATACATGATTTACAGCATTGTTTTATGTACTAGACAGTTTTTTTTATTCAAAGCAATGTACGTTGATAAAGTCAGAGCAATTTGGGATTAAGGACCTTGTTCAAATGCCCAACATCACACTTTTGACACTGGGATTTGATCTGGCGACCTTCCAGTGACAGGCACACACCATACCTCTAATACACACCCCCATAGCAGACAAAAAAAGAATATAATTTTTTAATTGCCATTTTACCTGTTTAGACACTTGCATCCTACAAGGCATCTCACCATCTGGCTACAGTATGATTTGGAAACAGGCGATGTTAAAGAACTGGAAACCAGTGATAAAGTCAGGAATTTGTGTGATTGCAAATCAGTGGTACAGCATCCAGACCGCCCAGGTCAGCTTATTCTTAGTTTCATGTGTCTTTAATGCCAGTTTTTGTGTCTTTAATGCCACAGCATCTCCAGCTGCAACAAAATCTTTCTCACCGCATGGCCCTCCGATGACCACGGCCCCTAAACCGGAGCGGATCTCAGCCACGGGGAGCATACTGAACCTCAACCTAGGTGAGCCTCTGGCCCTTGACGCAGCCTGATCACTCTTGCCTCACCCTCAACACGCCCTATCTGTACACTATCACTCCTTCATCACATCATTGCCACAAACGTCCTCTCATGTCATCATTACTACAAGATGGCAGACTCTCGCTGACTCCTGACAGTCTTCTGTCCAGAGGAACCTGCATAGCTTTCTATGCCTAATCTGCCAGGCAGCTGCACTGAATTACTTTGGGTTCAGTCTTTCATGTAGGAGAAGGCTTCCATTTGGTATCGGAACCAGCATGCTGTTCTCCTTAAACCTTAAGTCTGCATGAAGGCCTGCCTGACCTCTCCCATCTGGCCTGAGATGGGATGGTGGTACTTCTGCTCTGAAGCCACTGTGGGCCGGGGTGTTTTGCAGATCGCAGTAAAGCAGAGATGGACCTGAAAGAACTGAGTGAGACGGTGCAGCAACAGCAATCTCTACCAGTGGTCCTGACCTCTCCGAAGAGGCAAATCAGGAGTCGCTTCCAGCTGAACCTGGACAAGACCATTGAGAGCTGCAAAGCACAACTGGGTTTGTATGGGACCAAGCAGATTTGACATCCTCACTGTTATTATTGTGTGCTGGTAACCATACATACACATAGACATTCCCCCAGGCTTCCCAGTGGCATGTTCATTGTAATGATTGTACCCAACAGCCTTTTTACAAGCTGTATGATCTTTTCCAACACACTGGATCTTTTTTTATTATACCTAAAGTAATGTTGCTTCAACCTGGTCCTCTGTGCTTCAGGGAAGTTCAGTTTAGGGTTAGGAATCGAGTTCTTTGCCTTCTAGTGACTGGTATTCCTAAAACTACTAAAATATCAGTACTCTTCCTGTCCTGGTTCCTCACAGCCATAAAGAGTCAGAGAAAATACCATATTTTCAACAATTCTGATCTTTCTTCAAAGAGATACCCCAGTATTTTTCAAGATGTTTTTCTAGGTTAAAGTTGCAGTCTTCAAAGGGTTTCTTAACTGATAGACCCTTTATGATTGATGGCTGTTCCAATACCTGTCTACAACATCAAGGTCTTCACCATGAACACTAAAGTTAGCTGTGATTAGAACCTGTTTCCCTCACGTTCAGCCATACTCCCATCTATTTAATCTATTCTTTAACCTTCTTCATAAGCATTTTCAGATTGTCTTCATGATCTGTGTGGTGTACAATCCACAGCTTTCCTCTTCCAGAACAGCTTCTCTCATTATATGTTCTGTGTACTGGTCCAGTAGGTATTGTGATAGTATATAACTTATTTGTTGATCTGGAACCAGTCAGTGTCTTCCTATTCCATTGTTACTCTGGGGTTTTCTGTAGTGTAGAGCATAGGAAATGCTCTGGTTGACTGATTTAATAGAAAAAGTAAAACTCTCTGATAAAAGATACAGCATAAAGGTCTTTCCTCATGCTTATAGCTGACTGTTCATGCTAACAGAGCTGGAGTATTGCTGTTATACTGTACTCATACTAAGAGAGCTGGAGCATTGTCATTACAATGTAATAATGTTAATAGAACTGGAGTATTGCCATTTTATTGTACTCATGCTAATTGAGCTGAAGTATTGCTGTTAATCTCTACTCATACTAACAGAGCTGGAGCATTGGCATTGCAATATACTAATGGTAATAGACCTGGAGTATTGCCATTACACTGTACTCATGCTAATAGAGCTGCTGTATTGCTGTTGAACAGTATTCATGCTAATGCAGCTAGAATATTGCTATTACACCATATTCATGCTAATAGAGCAGGTGTATTCCTGTCATATTGTGTTCATGCTAAACGAACTAGAGTATTACTGCTACACTGTACTCATGTAAATGGAGCTGGAGTATTGTCATTACACTGTACTCATGCTGAGCTGGAGAATTGCTGCTACATTGTACTCTACGTCAATAGAACTGGATAATATAATGTTTCAGGCTAAGGACCTACTTCAGTGGTTTATCCGTATTGATATTATAAGTGTAGGGCATGTTTCCTGCACCTGTGCACAGGCTTAATCATCCTCCTATTTCCCTTCAGGAATAGATGAGATCTCCGAGGATGTGTGCAAAGGTGTGGACCACAGTGACTCGGAAGACTCAGAGAATTCCGATTCCAGCGACCCCGATGATGGAAGTGACGAGGACCAGAAAGCAAAAGGTTGCCAGGACGAGGCAGAAGACAAGGATGGAGATGGTAGAGATGGCAAACGGAAGGCTAGGGTACCGCCAGCGGGTGAAGAGAAAGAGAGCAGCACAGATGCCAAGGCAGCATTGGCTGCAGGTGAGAAGGCGGCAGGTGCTGCTGAGCCTCCAGGGAAGGAGCTGTCGGGCACCGACACAGATAAGGAGCCTCCGGAGAAGTGCGGGTCGACGTCGGGTACGGCCACACCCCCCTCGAAGGACAAGCCGCGGGTAAAAGAGGAAGCCAAGCAGCCTACACCCCCCAACCCAGACCCAGAGCCCGACTCGGACTCGGAGCAAGAGCTCGTCATCGACCTCGGGGATGAGCAGGCTGGTGGGGAGCGTAAGAAGAACAGGAAGGAGCCCGGGACCACCTCCACACCCAAGGAACCCAGCGCGCCTCCTCCAGAGTGTAAGGTTCCTCTCCAGTCACTCTCCACATTGGCGTAAGCTGCAAACATTTGCATTACATTTATTTTGTTTAGCAGACACTCTTGTCCAAAGCAACACACAAGAGGGCCAAATAGCACATTGCGAACGTGCAGCTGTCAAGGAATCCACATAAGTGCAGCTAGACTTAGCTTATAACGAATGTCAAGGTACAAGTATAAGCTAGAGTCCTGCACCAGGTCGGATACCCACAGATAGGATTTTAATGTTCTGGAATTTTAAGGGGCGGGTAATTCATTACACACAGGCGGGTAGCAGGTCGATCAAAACAGTATTGTAGCCAGAAAAAATAACATATAAGCGAAAATATCTATGTAATAGATTGTCATATACAAATTGTCATCATCAAAGTGTGTTCAGTATGTCGGGGGTACCTTATGGTGCTTTCGATTATTTCTCTCCAAGTCGGAACTCGGATGAAAACGTCACGAAACGTCATGAAAAACGTCACTTCCCGTTGGAAACATGCCTTTTATGACGTTGATGTCATGACGATGATTTTGTTGTCCGAGTTGCCCCTGTGATGTAATTTCAACATGGCGGCTTACACACTCAACAGTAATTCTATTTTATAAATCTTTAAAAATGTTTATT
>JAODUD010000141.1:60772-82165 GCA_026784285.1 Stomatorhinus walkeri
GGCTGTCAATAGATTAAAATATTTAATCATGATTAATTGCACAACTGTCCATAGTTAATCAAAAATTAAAACCCTTGGTTTTAGGGGTTTTGAGGGGTTAGTGTTAGGGTAAGAGTTAGGGTTATGGCTATCAATTAGCACTACAGTAGCCTAACTCGACAAAGTAGTTCAACTCAACAAAACACCAGCAACCTTTTTAAAGCATAAAGCCATTTTATCCTTAATGTCTGACCCAAGATTTACAAATAGAAGAGGGTTTGAGATACAGTTTTTAATGCAATATCAGGGGTTCTCACTTTTAAATCACTCGGATGCGTAACAGCGCAAAGGTGACTAATATCACAATATTGTTCAGTTCTGTAGTGATAGTCTTCACCCTCACGCAAGTTCGTTTGGCTCTGCAGTTGTCTGCCCTTCATTCTCCACTTTATTACTTGTAACTGCCCGAGCGGTACAAATGTCCTCACTACTCTGATATCAGCTGGCTATAACATGTAAATCAAAGAAAACATAATAATTTTATGATTAAGATCTGGGAAGGCGGGGTGACGATTTACTACGGACAGTATGTGAATTTGGAATCCCAATAAACTTAATAAGCCTTGGACACTTAAGAAAACTCCAGAAAGCATACCATTTGATCAAAGACATAGGGTGCATTCAACTTCATACAGTCGCTTACAGTGCTGGCTTAAAACAATGCATTCTGGTCCTAATGCAATGCATCATGATTAGATTTTTTTTCTTTTTTTTCCCTCTTTATTCAGAAATTGACATAAGGTACAATTACATATATGAAACATATCAAATGAACATTGAGAGGGGTATATATGTATAGACAGATAATGCAATTATTAAAGAAAAGGGAAAAATTTATATATATATACACACACACACACACACACATATATATATATATATATATAGGCACGCACACACATCACATACACTGGAAGGACTTAATAACTTAATATGTTTTGTGTGCTTTTTTTGTTTTCACACTTCCAAATAGCATCTACGTATTGTGCAAATTCCATCAGAATATATGTTTGGTTTATCTATATGAAATTTTCCTAATAACAAAAGTAAATTAATAATATATAGATTGTTCAGCATCAAATTACCACCTTTAAAATAAAAAATACATCAAATAGGCCAATCACTATATCATTTTTGTTATATCATTAAGTTGTTCTTAAAAAAACTATTGTATATCTACCCAGAATAATCACGTATATACACATTGATAAATCATATGTATAACATTGTCCTCTTCTATTGCACAGAAATCACAGGTGTTATCAATTTCCAATATAAATCTTCTTAAAACTTGTTTTACTGGGTAAATCCCATGTAACAATTTATATGGCACGTACCTCTTTAACCTTGTTATTTATGCAGTATTTACTATAAATAGTCCATGCTTTTTTCCAATTTATATTATGAAACATAGAAGACCAAAAGAATAGTGCTGTAGGTAATGTAACTGTGAGCATAGCATTTCTAGTAACCTTGTTACTAATCTTATCATTTACAACATCCTTCTCCGCAATATCAATGTGAGCAAGAGTTACGTTCCCATGCACATCAGTCAAACAAGAGTCCGTTAGAAGATGCAATGCACCTGTGGGCATAGCATCAGAAACCACAGCATATTCCTTTGGTCTTACGGATATTTGAAATTTTATCAAAAATTCAGTGAATGTTAGAAGTAGAGATGGGCGATCCACATTTTTTTCAGTTCCAATCCGATTCTGATACACAGCTGCCGATACCGATACAGATTCCGATACAAGGGGTATTACTTTGTTATACATTAGGCCTATATATTACTTTTTTAAGCTAGTGAATAAAGATAGAAAACATGTTTAACAAAAATATTTAATTAGGCTACTACAAACATACATAACGTACGTACTGTTCCACCTCGTTTGTTTTAAGCGTTTTTGGGGCATTTGCAGATCAATATGAATATCTTCAAAGCAATTATACACAAGTGGCGAATGCTTAAACGTTTTTCGCCCATTGGCGTCAGCACAGTTACACTTTCGTTGCGATGGCAGCCCCTCTTGTATCACAAGCTGCAGCGAGTTCGCAAAACAGTCCAATTAAGTTAGCAACTCCCAAATCATCCATTGCTTTGTTTTGTTTCGTAGTTGCGTGTGCTTTGTTAAATGGAATTGTCAGTTAAACACTATTCCCACCTTAAAATTTTATTTTACATTAGATTGCAGATATCTCTGCTACTGGTTTCTGTTGAAAGCGTGAAATACTCTTAGATCAGCACGCTTCTCGTACTGCTAATGGCATGTGCATGACGTCAGAGCAGGCGGAAGTCACTGAACTCACACCACTGAGTAGCAAAAAAGACCGAGGGGCAGCGATAACGTTCGATTTGAATGCCACAAAAAACACATGTAAAATGGGAAAGAGCTATCCTGCGATTGATTGCCAAAAACTAAATAAGTAGTATAAGACGTGGATCGGTCACGCATGGCCGATACGCGATACGTCAAATAAGTCTGGATCGGCGCCAGTACCGATCCGAATAACGGAATCGGTGCATCTAGAGTTAGAAGCTGAGCATCAGAATTCAATAACTGTGAGACTATGAGGATTCCATTATTAAACCAAGAATGATAAAAAAAGTGTCTTGCTCTTAAATAAAATGTCCTTGCTATTCCAAATAAAATACTTGTGTGATGAAAAGTTATGCTTGAAAACTAAATTCCGCGCTAAAAGAATCTGTTTGTGAAAACTGGCCAATTTGAAAGTTTGTCAGTTGAAAAATTACATTTCAGCAGGAATTGTAAACCACCAAACATACTGAAGAAATAATTAGGAAAGATGTTCCACATGCTCTCTACTTTTCAGAAAGTCAACAATCCATTTGATTTTAAAAGGTTGTTTAGCGTTTCAAAATCTAAAAGTCCCCAATTTTCCTTGGTAGGCTATTACAAACATTTTCCTTTTCAAATAGTGAGGTTTATTCTTTCAAATAAACCTATAAAGCATTTTGTTCAGCTCCTTGATCACATTCAAAGGTACATCCAGCGAAAGTGAAACATACACTGAGTGAGATATTCCTTCAGCTTTTGAAAGTAATACTCTCCCTATCAGTGATATATCTCTCATTAACCACATATTAAGCTTTTTTTAGTTTTTGCTATGATTGAGTCAAAGTTCAGTTGGGCCTTCTGGTGCACATCTTTACTGGTTTGATTATTTATTATTATTATTTTTAATAATGAACACATCAACAAAGGAATTGTTATGCAATACATAAACCAGTAACAAATCCAGGGATGAGAAGAGAGGGGGAAAAATTACCAAAGAAAACCAAATTGTTCCACAATTTTACAAGTTTTGACAGCTTTCTTGTTTTTACACTTAACTAAAGTTATGTCATACTGCTTAATTTCATTTAAAAAGTAAAAAATGGGTACAAAAACCTCACGAGACCAAGACGACTTAAGACAGATCGTGCAGCTCCTCTCAGCCGGCTGCAGAAACTGGAACCGCTTCTGTAATGACACACCTTGGCCCTTATTGGCTGAAGAGTTTAATCACACGCATGACGTTTGTATCCCAGGAAGTTCCGATACGTTACGTGCTATATCTGCCGAATATCACCTAAAGCAGTTAGAATTAACTGGTTTTCAGTTCGTTTTCCTGGTAAAATTAAAAATAAATGAAATTAATGCTCTAATGGTACACATAAGTTATTTGTTTACTGTTAGTTACTGTAATGTTTCGGTGCTTTATTTGTTTAATCGTCTAGTCTGAGAAGAAAGCATTCAAGTAAGAACTGCATTGTAGCCTACTCTGTACCTGACAATATAAACTTTGAATCCTTTAAGTGTTTGATCTTTTTCCTGGCAACTATCAGCTACACAGGGCCACTACACACAATAGTTTTTTTGCTGCTAACAGTTTGGATCAGGTGTTGGTTATTATAAAATAAGTAATGTGGATACATATGATTTATATAGATTTATCTGCACGCTTCTGTCAGTGCTGTCATTGTAGTCAGGTCTCTCACACTACGACTAGCAGAAGTTGTCCGACTTGGCCGCAGTCAGTTTATATTCCACCCCAGCAGCCGCCGGAAAATCTCGCTCCGCGTCACGTCAACCGCAGATAGACTTAAGCCCAAGTCCAACGCACCCATAAATTTCGTGAAACAAAATTAGCACGGCAAATGATATTTTGATACAGTTGACCAATTTACTGTGCATTCTGTGGAAATTTAGCACGTGGCTTTAAACTGCAAATTAAAATACACATTCGATATCCAAAATATGAACACAAAATGCGATGTATTAGATAAGAAGCTAAACTAAAATCTAAGCTAAACTGGGTGTTTTGGCCAGCATTCCTAAACGTATTATTTGTAAAGTGAGACACTGTGAAATGGTACCGTCCTTTGCCTGACGTTTTTTACTTCTTTATTTCTTTAATACTTGAGATAGCACGCTCAAGCCAGATGCTATCTTCCCAGGTTATCTGCACGCCCGTGTGAGTTAAAACCTACACAAAACACAGCTGCAGTTCCCACCTCCGGTCGGGGGTGGCGCTGTAGCCCGCCACAGTATTTCACGTCTCCTCATGCCACCCAGCGCTTTCGCCATCATTCCCGTCGCGGAAAATGGAGGACTGAATGGAGATCGTCTTAGATTGTAAAACGAGCACATCAAGTGAGTCGGCTGCGTTTCAATTTGCACTTGGACTTAAAGGACGAAGGTGCTAGACGCCAGACTTGCTAAAGTTAGCAAAAAAGCGCGGGTTATTGTAGTGAGCTGATCCGCATTCTTCATTTGCTGCGCGTGGCGTGGTTACTCGAGAGTATGGCGGCTTGTGTCGTAGCTAGGGAAAAACCGATTATCTAAAATGTGCACCGCGTCCGTACGCGCGGTCAGCCGGTAACTCACTGGCTGGGACAGCTTTTGAAATGTTTAATATTGGAACGGCAGTTTGTTTCGGCTTACGTGTTTAGCGTGCAGTTTTAAGCCATTCGCCTGCTGACCTTAGCTGGTTGATCCCAAACAAGGCCAGTTAGTCTACCGATAGCTCTCCGGGCCTTTCGTCGGCGTGAGACACTGAAAATCGTATAGAACGGCATTCTGTCGACATGTTCACGGCGTTAACTGTTTCTAATCATCCGTATGATGTTTCACTTAAGAAATTTTAGAATTTGTGCCGCATCGTTAATTTGTAACGTTCATTGAACTAAAAATTTCCCGTGTTTGGAGACGTTATAGCATAGGAGCCGTAGTTAACACGGCGCACTTCATGGAGTTTTAAGGTTATAAGTGGCGCCGATTCGCACCGTTTCGCCAGATCTACTTCTGAAAACTGGTCATTCTCTAGGAAGCCCGCGACACGCGTGAACTGAGGATTTGTGTGGCAAGCTAATGAAGTTAATACGTCGTAATATCTCAGTGGTTTGGAGGGGAGCGAGACTGGCGCGAGAGGACGGCCCGCGTGATGCCAGTGTTTTCGGCTTTTCTGTGCTACTCTGCTAACTAGGTGCTGCTCTCCTTTTAAACGGCCTCGAAGTTACCCAGTAAGAAGTATCACAATGAATTGCTGTTCACCACATTAATGTAGCTGTCCTGCGAATTCCTGAAGTAGCCGCGGTTGGCGTTTCATAATGACATGCGGCTCGGTGGGAGCGCCAATATTACGGGTTACCGCGGCCGCCGCCGTCAGAATGACTGTACACGCTGCCGTAGCTCGTTATATTCACGGCAGTTAAATAAAAAAATGTCTAGCACAAAAAACTTTGCATTTTACTGGTCATATAAATAGTTGAATTAAGCAGTTTGAAATGACCAAATTTACCCCGCTTACTTGCCTGCGGTATGGGTTTTTAGAGCTATGGAAGCGAGAAAAAATAGACTAGCCAAGAGCAACTTTTTCGATTTTCTTAGATTTACCTGCTCATTTGGCAGTTTCGCCTTTTGTGTACGATTTTGCAGTGTAGTTCTGCACTGCTTGTGGATATGATATAACCCCAGGTCTGATGTCGTGTGAAGTGCTTTTAGGTATCTGCGTAAACAAGGACAGAAGTAAAAATAATTTAAAATAATAATAATCCTAACACCAATAAGACTCCATAGCACAACGTGCTTTGGACCCTTAATTAGCATTAATAGTGTAGTGGGATCATTAACAGAGGGAATCTTGCCCTTCGAGGTACAAGGCTATTTCGTAATCCCGGGATCCCAGTATCTTCGTTTGCCGAATAGTCATATTGTTTTATATGCATTTATACAACCTTTTATGCTAGTGAGGTTGAAAATAATGCAGCACTATGAAATCTTACTCTTAATTGCCAGTCTTTTATTGTAATACTGCAATGATGAAATTGTCCGATAGATTGATACAGAACCTGGTGGAGAGTTGCGTTTTGATAAATGGATGAATTTGTTTTATCAGTTGACTTAGAAATTCGTTAGGTATTACACAAGTCTTGGATCTGTAGACGAATAAGTGCCTTTTTGTGTTCGCAGATAACAGCGCTGCGAGCTCTTAAAATGGAGGCAAGTGTCAATACAATAGAGCCGTAATGTCCAATGTGCCATCTAGTGGTCAGTCATGGCAACTGCGGCACTGTTCTCTGCATCACAATCTTGTATCACATGCCTTCATTCCTGAATGGATTTATGCTTTGCTAGGTAAAGTGTTACTGTGGTAATGTAGTTGTTGAATCTGGGGAATAGTGGAAAGCTTAAACACACCACGTGCTTTTTGTCCATCGTTTTTTATGCATGTGAACTATTAGCCTATTGAAAGCTTCACACTTTCCTTCTGAAACGTAGTTTATATAATGAAAGCATTAATTTTAACTTCGATTATGAAAAAACCTTGAACACTTTATTTGGAGGGTCAGTTTTGGTGACAGTTCAGGCTAGGTCATTTTTGACATTTTTCCTCATCTTTTTTGACCTGTTAGTTGCATTGTACAAGATTCTGTTACTTTACCTGCATTGTTCATAGAAGCAAACCATTGGTTCACTGTCCAGAAGGGTTACAGTGCATGTCTGCTGTAGAACTGCTTTAGGTAGTTGCTTCCACATTTAGTAATGGGGGACATCAGCTCTGTTCTATTTGCTATGTTATTCATGATGTCATGTTTCATAGTTAGCCACAGAGCGCATTGTGTAAATTTTAATTATCAATGATATGTTATGAACAGGCTGCCTGGCCTCTGTTCCAGCTTGGCAGCTTTTTGTATACACTACTTTAATGATTTTTTCCCCCCACCACATTCAAAAGTAAGATTTTGCTAATTGTTAATTCCTGTAAGAAAAATGACGTTGGTCTACATCATCAAAGACAATATCACAAATTCGGCCACCTGAAATTTTAATTCTGGGTGTCACTTTCGGCTTAGTTCACATTAAATACAAGGTGGTAACCAGTTCCTTAATGTCAACGGCTAAAAAAACTAGTCCACACTTCAAATACTTGGGTATTTGCCTTAATGGTCTTCAGCGCTATTTCGATAAAGCTTATGTTCTTTATTTGTGGAACAGGCTGTATTGTTTGACATTGACCAGTACTTTTTCTGCTCATTCACAACAAGAAAAGGAAAATACTGTAGACTTACATTTGTTATGGTGGAATGTGTTTAGTCTGTGAATTCATTCAACAACAATATGCTTATGGAACTATGTGTGCTGGGATATAAGGCCAAAATCAGGGTGGTGTTGTCTTCTCATTCTGGCATAATGCATGAATGCCTAAGTTTGGTATATAAGTTAGTCAGTGTCTGAATGAAGTTGCTCCTGCTCTGTATTAGTGGAGGGAATTAAGAATTCTTTCCATTTGTTCAGTTTCTGGCTTTGTTGCATTGTTACAATCAGTCACATTACTACTGAATACCAACCCTGAATATGGCACAGTTGACAGACTGGTCACAAGTTTTACAGTGCAGGTTGTCTTCATGTGGCTATTTTGTCCTTTTCTTAGAGCCCACATTTAACATGTTGAGAGAATAAATGCATGCCAAAAATGAATGTTTTGAAAAATGTGCCGCTTACTGTAAACCCTGTTTTTATATTTCACCTCAACCTGTTTGCGGGGGTTTAAGAAATGGTTGCATAATGTACAAGTTCTCTTAACATTTCATTTTTGTGATAGTTTCTATTACTATTTTTTTGGTGTTGGATATCCAAAGTGTTAAATAATTCAGAAATAATATTCTTGTATCTGCAACCCCAATCCTCTTTTAATATGTGGGAATTGATTAAATTGGAAAAGACAAACTGATCTTGCAATCAGGAGCATTTTTAAAGGATTGAGGTGGTCTTTGACATTTCAGATGGTTGTAGTAGTAAGTGAATGTTTTAATCTCTGGTTTATGGATTAATTGGGAAATGAATTTTCTCTGTTTGCTAAGAGTTCTTGGATTAATCTGTTCGTCACTGTCCTAAAACAATACAAAAAATATTTACCTGTCAGCTTTTTGTCCAGTTCTGTGTCCAGTTCAGTTGCATTATTCTAACGTTTATTGGTAGATACTCATCCTACTTTGTATCTGCCATTAGCCAAAAGACTTGTACTCTACCATGTATTTAGAGAATGCTAAACAAGAACTGGAACCCCACAGGAAATGGTATAAACTAAGTGACCAGTCGGAGAGGTCGCAAAAATAAAAACCCTGCATTTCAGATGAACATTGCTCTAAATCTAGTTACGTAGCTTGACGGGGAGTTATATAATTTTAAAGGTGGTTCATTCTGATAATTATCCTTCGGCCAATATAATTTCTGTTTAGAAGTTTTGGTCATGGGCTAGCTCAGATGTGGTCTTTCACTGTACTTTCATCATTGTAAGTTCCAACATAAGAATTAATTATACATACATCATTTTGTTTTTGTAAAGCTCAGTAGTAAAGCACACATTTATTTATTTATTACTTGTGATAGCCTTGCAGATATGATTAAGATGTAAAATCATATCCATGAATGCAAAAGTAAATTGAGTTACTGCTGTAGGTAAAAGATGGGTTTCAGTGGTGGGTATGTTCTTGGAAATCTTGAAATGGGTTGGTGGTTGAATCTATTTCAATAATTAATTTAATATTTTAACTGGCTTCCTACGAACTGCTGCGCATTGATGACAGGAAATGCACCAATTTTTGTTTGGTAAATGCCTTAAGCATTGGTCCCGCACATGACATTTACATGCTTCCCCCCCCCCCTTTCCTTTTAAATTGTGGCCCTCCTGCACATAAACCCCTCTAAATGCAGGGATAGGATCCAAATCACCATGCCCCCAGCAAGGTTGTTGAAGTTGGATATCCTCTACAAATCATTTTTAGTTACCTGGTCATTTTATCGGTGCAACCAGCATGTAGTGCAGCACGAATGCACTTTTATGATTTTATAATGGTGGTTGTATTCCCAGGTGACTTGCCTCACATGCAAAATCATTTAAGGCACGATGAGCATTGTTCCCACTTTGTGGGAAAACAAATGCAACAGTTGCACCCTTGTGAGGTAGTTTCATTGTTAATTTTACTGTTAATTTTGCTGGATGTGCTTAATTTGACCTTTCTGGAATAAACTGAACACTGCTGAAGTGAGTTACTGTTGATGGTGTAAGTTTCACGCCAGCCACACTACCTTGCTTTTTGAGTTAAAGGAATCCCCTCTTTCTGCAGTTTGTACTATTCATCATATCTTCGCTAGTCTGAACTCACTGCAGAATTTGGTTAAATATTGAAAATGGCTTTCAAACTTGAATGTTTTTTTTTTTGCAGGAGATGTTTCATAATTATTGTTTTATTTTCACTGCTTCATTTCATGGCATTTCTCACCATTGGTCTTGTGTAAAAAGGAGGGGCTGATTATTCAGCCTGCACATTATTCAGGAAACTAAAGTAGCTATGAGTCAAACATTTGCTTTTATATGTTTGGACCCACCTTCTGATTACTTTATTCCCCCCCCCCCCCAGGCTATGGTTGTGAAGAGCTAGGTGCCCACCAGTGTTATGGCTTAGAGCAGCGTTTCTTAAAGTCCTTTGGGGGGGGGGCAAGCAATCCACATCCAAGCATACCAATACCTGGGGTTCGTTGTTGCTTATTGGGAGGGAGGAGAAATGTGGACTGTTTGGGGATCCCCAAGGACTTTGCCAGTGTTTAAGGTGCTCACATGTTGACTGCCTCTGTTTCCTCTTCTAGCTCCACGCTTAGCCTCTCCTGTGACAGGCAATGTGCTGCCAGCAGGACCTGCTTTAAGGGGAGCCTGAACATTACAGCCTGAGGACTGCATGACTGATCTAGGTCAGCTGTGAATCCCTGCTCCTCACAGCGCACACATTGCAGCAGGTATGACCTGGCCCCGCCCATCAAGTCTCGCTGTGGTCTAGAGACAGACGAAACAGCCACTTTGTAGTTGGTGGCATTTGTTCATATTCAAGTTCAGCTCTGGTCTTGGGGGACTCTCTCTTAAAGCTTGGTTCATATTCTAGTTCTTGTGCGCTTTTTGTCGGCGAATGGTAGAGCGCGTCTTGTATTAATACTACATTTGTCCTTGGCCCCAGATGGTCATGGTCAGTGCATGCATACAGCAGTGACATTCCACCAGATCAGGAGAGGGCAGATGTATTGCAAAAAATGCAAGCAGTGTAGTGAAATGGGTAAACTTATGAACAGTTGTTACTTTAATACTGCCCAAGCTTAGTAATATGGCACACTGTGGTATTTTGACATCTTTGACACGAGCCCCCTTCCACCCGCATGACAAATTTTATTGCCACGATTTCAACATGTCGGAAAATTGGTGCTCTTGAAAATACCATATACCGTGATATGTCTAGACAGTATGAAATATTAGAAATGCAGATTCCTCTGTATCCCCCACAGCATTATTTCTACTCTTTGTTGACATATGCTCTGTCAAAGTCAGTGTTGCCCCCTATTGGAAACACCAGCAAATTTCCTTGCACATGTGCGGTTGGTGCACACTGGCATGCGTGATTTTCACCGGACATAAAAATCTGACTACACACATGCCGTCTGGCAAAATACCTTGATTAAATTTACATCGCGTACCCTGTGTGTAGACCAGACATGCAGATGGAAAAGTGAAGTATGAATTGTCCGTAAGTCCCAAGCTCATTAAAATCTAGTGTGTCGCACTGTAACAAATGGTCTGCTGTCATGGACGGTGAAGCTTGTAGCTGCACTGATTTTGAGTAGCATTACTATAAAGAACATAGCCATACTTTGCTAAAACCTATAATTAAAATGTGAAGAGCTGACATCTGGTTTTATTGCTGGCTTCTATGGACATCGCTGAATGGTCAGCATAGTAATTTGCCTTCACATGACATGTTCTGAATCTTTTAATTTTCTTAAATGGCCCAATGGTTAATATACACTGTCAGAGAAGCAGCCTGCAAATGCTTTTGATTTTAGGCCAGGTTTTAGAAACCTTGATTGTTGGTCTTTGTGGCTACTGTAAATTATTTTGGTAATGTTTTACATTAACTGCACGTTCATAATGCATTCATAGAACATTTAGTGCACCTGCATGATGCATTTATCATGCATAGGTAGAACATTTATATAAGCAGTGTGTAAATACATCTTAACATGTCTTAAAGCACTGTTTATAACTTGCAATGATCAAGATACATTAGCTATAAATATATCAACGAACATTTCAATCATATGTTGTGTATTAAAGCTGGTAATGTATGTTAGGATGTTAATGAATGCTTGTTCCTTCTGAATGCATTATGAATGCATTGTAAAGGTGCACAGAATGTTCTATGAAGGCATTAAAGCTTTATGATGGTGCAGTTAATTTAAAGCATTACTAATTATTCATGTTAATTTTTAATTTGTGCTTTTACTAAACGTTACCGATTCTTATAGCTAACCTCGGTTTCATTGACAGAAAATGATTATACTGAATTTATGCTTGTAATTGCTGTCATTTTGTTCATTGCCATTTTTAATGTATAAGGTTCTAACTGCATACATGTTTCTTGCGTACTGTTTGCTACCCTTTTGGTTCATACACATTGAAATGAATCAATACATTTGACAATGGCAGAACATAAATTCATAATTTTATGTTCAATACAGAAAACATTATGCTAATTTTGTCTGAGTTGGTTAGTGCTAGAGAGCTCAGACACTGTCACATCACTTTAATCAGTAGTTTGGTAATATTTTGGTTTCCCAATAAATTACACCAATGCTGGAGAGAAAGTAGTTGGTAAGACCCAGACTCGGACCTGTTATACCAAACTTGGATTTGTTGCTGGCGATGCAACATGCTAACTCATGAGATGACATCATCTAAGTGTGTACAACTGGAGCAAGATGGAAATAGCCTCTGCAAGTTAGTCCCCCTGTGGCGTTTAAGGTGTTTTTGCTGGGAAATTCAGATCATGCTAAAATATTATGGCTGTAGGGCTAATTGCTGCTACAGATCTGTGACATTTTCTGTTGTAGAGATTTTAGTTATGACCCTTTTTAAAATTCATTTTGCAAATTCCTTTAATGTCTTTATAAGTGACATGGTCTTCAGACATGTTGACGGTCACATTGCCATTCCTTTATAACTGTTCCTAATTGTGTTTTTTTTAAATTAATTTTAAAACAAATCTTTCTCCCTGCTGTACTGGGATTGCACTAAACCCTGAACCCAAAAGTGAGGTTTGTACCAAACAGTGAACTCTATAAAATTATACCCCAATAATGGTGAGCTGGGGCATACGAAAGAACATCACTTTGTCTGGGCAAATAGTAATGTGGTGTGTGCATGTTTGTACCCACATGGGCCCTGTATACTCTATGAATTTAAAATGAGGCTTGGGTGATCGGATCACAAGTAGACGGCTGTTTACCACTTTGTTTATCATGCGTGTTCAAGGTGTCCAGCTGACCGTTTGTGCTGAGATTTCATTACTGCTCTGCTCAGTTATTGTGATGTCCTCATAGGGGATGTATCAGGAAACATTGGTGTTTACACTATGAGAGATGCGTAATGAAATGTGTCCCGGACCATCTCAACAAGTGGTTTGAGTGATCAGATCACTATCCTGGTGGTCGTTTTACTGCCATTTAGAGCTGTCCGCTTACTGTTTGATCACCCAAGATGCATCTTAAAACCAATTATAAACAGGGCCATGAATAGCTGTTTGAACAGTAATGTGTACCTGCTAGGATTGTGTACTTTGGCGGTATTTGTAATTGACTAATGGTCATGTAACCTGGTGTCGGAATCTGACTGACCAGCAGTTATTGCCTTTATTTGGGATGTAGGCGTAGGCTACACACACAGCGTGACAGATGTATGATGGCTTTCAGTACAGCCTTGTAACCTACGTTTCCGCCTTTTTTGTGAACGTATATTTCTTGAACCCTTCAGTCTTTAAGTTTGCGTGCAGTTACTTCGGTCTGTGTTGTAGATCATCCGTGACGTGTTTTTAAATCTCAAATTTGGCTTGCCGATCTTTTTCTTTCCTCTTCTCCACAGACACTAAAAAATGGTCCCTCCCCTCCACCCTGGTCAGCAAGATTTAATGCTAGCTGTTTGGATTCTGTTTTTTTTCTGTCTTTACACGTTTGACTAAATTTATAGTGTATGCCTGGGTGTGTGTTTGTTGGGGGGGGGGGTGGTGTTGAACAAGATTGTTCAATCTTTTTTTTTCCTTTGACATCGCCCCACCCTAGTGTGTGAGCTGTAATGTGGTGTATGTTCTCTCGAGCAGCTGTTGTAACGTTTTTTAGGGGTTCACGCTGTGAATACAATCTCAGCCTCAGTCATCCACTTCTAGTCATCCTATTCATCCTTTTCATCTTCCTTTTGTCACAAGTGCCTTTGCTGGTGCCCTGTGTCTTTGCGGTCAAATTAAAAGTGTGTGCCAAAAAACGATTAACCTTTAAAGTTCCCCATTAGATTTTAATATGAGAACAAGTAAACTCCACATGTAATGTTTCAATGGAATTTTGTTCATTAATTGCCTTTAATTGGACAGAACATTTTTGGTTATATCTGGCAAAATCAGATGCTGTCCCAGTCGGGGGGTAACATTGTACAAGTCTGTTTGGTACATACCTGTTTTGTGCTCAAGGTTGGGTGCAATTATAATATAGCAGGAAAACAGTGAGTGTTGTGAACGATGTTTTGAAATTACAACTGCCAAAGCCATCAAGAACATTTGTAAACCAAATGAAGAATGAAAAATGAAGATGGATAAAAGCATCTGTGTGGTTGTGTATTTGCATATACACCTGTATTCTTGGCAAAAGTTATGGTGCTTTTCCACTGGCATACAGCAACAATCTTGTGCCTGAGATGCACTGCTGGTGTTCAGTAACCGAACTGTACCCAAGCTGCACTGCAAAGAGACTAGTTAGAGCACGGCTTCAGCTCACTTTGATTTTCCACATCAGAAGGGTCACCTTTGCCTGGGTTTTGTTTCCTGGGTTTGGAGATTGACAGGGAAGTAAAACTTAAGAGATGCTTATTTACTGTCCACATGCTCACATGTTGTATGTACATCATGATTTACTATGTGATAATTTCCACTAGCAAGTCTGAGCATTGCTGTCTTATTTTAGCATCAAACTTTAGTGGAATTCTTTACATTGAACTAGCTCTACAAATTTTTTCAGCTGTTCTGAGGTACTTTTTTACATAGGTGGTTTGGAGTTGTCACTAATGCATCAATATATCTCAATGTGTAATACTACTAAGAAATATGCTAGGGCTGGGCAATTAATTGAAAATTAATCAAACAGCATTCCAAACAATAATCAATGTAATCTTGCCCTTGTTGGTTACATCAATTAAAAAATTCTGTTAATGCTTAAAAAAATCTATTTTCCCCAGTGTGTGTTTATGTACTGTCCCCTTAAAAACGTAGTACCTTGTGTTGTCACATGACTCCACCCTGTCTAGTCTGCAACAGTGAGGAGAACTAATACCCCCAATCGGTTTCAGCAATAGCAATATTTAAAATACAATGGCATTTTAAATCCACTGGCTCAATCATTCCTGTACAAATAGTGAAATTTACTTGTACTAATCAAGTAGTCTGCTTGGTGTGCTTATGGTGTTCAGGTTATACATAACATATGGAAAATTAATTCTCTGAATGACACTCATCAAAGCTAACGATAAATGGCTAAAAAGTCACCGAGATGCAGTAGCAAAACTACAATAAGCTATATTTTATGTACACTACTGTATTATAGCGTATTGGAATTGTACACAGTTCAGTAATTTGTTCAGTACTAATTTGAAAAGCATTTGAAACAGCTGTACTGTATTTTGAGTCAAAATTCAGTAAATATTGAAGCTGTCAGTTTTATTGCCTTATCGTGTAGAAATGTCAGATGGTAATTTGCCAGAGGCAAAGAAAAAGGAACAATTGGTTATGATAATCATCCCCTTATAGTGATCAATTCAGCCAAACAGATGTGTCCACTGCAAGTGCTTTCCACTGTAATGTTTGCAAGAAATGCAATTTTCTACTTTTTTTAGAGAACATTCTTTTACATTAACGATGACCTTTTTCATTAGACATTTTTAGTGCAAGCGATTTATGCTTGAATTCATTTGTTTGAAATATTCAATAACCATAAATGGTTCAACGGTATGTGTATTTTAAAATATCCCAGCTTTAATATTTAAGCATATTTACAGTACAAACCTTGCCAGTGAAATGAGGACAAAAAAGTTAATCACAATTGAAGAAATTGTGTTTATTGATTTGAAGTATATTGCCCAGCCCTAGAATGTGCCCTTTTTGGATAATCCATGCACGTTAATGCAGAACACTATCTCCAATCAGATGATGGTAATGCAGCAAGCTGTTGTCGGTCACACATTCAGCTCTGCCAATAAGCAGGCCTGTGTCCGTTTGGGTGCGACTCAGAATTTACGATGGAAAACGGTTAGTTCGCGGTACGGCTTAATTCTTCGTGGTAGTGGAAAAGAGCCATAAGATGTCAGGAGGAGACTAACATGCAGAGGCTGTTTACGCCTTCCTCCCGTAGTATAGGGACTGATCTTGTCTCAGATGAGTTGGCATATTTGTGTTTCCAACAGCATATCTGGGTTCGGTGAGACAGCCGACAGTCTTGGTCTTAACTGTTCTCTCTCCGGTGATGGTGTAATTTTATTGGGAAACCAAAATGTTCCCAAGCTTGTGATTTAAGTGATGTGTGAGGGCCCTTGAGCTCTCCAGCATTAGTCATACCAAACTTTGCTACAATTGGCATTTCTTCTGCTTTGAATATCTACTTATGAATTTAGGTGTTTCCTATGTGCCTTTACAGCCCTAATGCCAGGGATCTGAGTGCATGTCCTAAAGCAGGAACTGGCTGCATTGAGTAAAGCCAGGCTTAGTGTTGGGTATCTTTCAGTAGGTCCCTGTGTCAGGTTTTGGGTCGGAGTTTTGCTTTGTTCTCTAATTGGACTCAATTGTATTTTAGCATGGTTTTTAAAATTCAGTTTATTGAATGAAATTAATTTTAATGAACTTTGAGCATCTATAGGAAGAAGCTTTTATGGACGTCCTGTTTGACGATGGAAGAGGGGGAACTCATTTCCCAAATTTTAAAATTGACGTCTTGTGAATACTTGCGTGTGTGTGTGTATATATATATATAGCCTGACCAAAAGAACTGTTGTGTAGCCATATTTTTGTGATCATGCGTTTAAATATTTTAGTAGAAATTTTAGTAGAAACGCGTACTATAAAAGGGCGAATTTGTTTGCGTTATGCACAGAAGTATAGTAGTAGCGTTAACTGTATCCCACCAAAGGCCGTTTTATTGTATTATTTTATGGATGGATGTGCCTGTAACATTCGTAATGGTAACCTTGGTAATAATCACCATTGGATGTGTAAGAATTTCTTTTCTTTTTTAATTATGAAAATATAAAACGTAACATTGGCTTATAGTAGTACCGTAAAAAAACCTCCTCCCCCGCAATGGCTGATATTAGCTGCTTCAGTTTTGTTACTAAAATAAACCTTGTTTTGCTTTAAGAACTCGGTAGCGTGCCTTCATGCCTTTAATTTTCCAAATATTTAAATATAAATACATGGCAAATCTTTGTCCAGAGGCTTTATTCCTTGTTTAAGCTACACCCATTATGACTTACCATTTGTGTGATAAAATTGGCCTTGCAACCCGAGGTGAGCCTTTTGGAACTGCTTTCTTAGCAGCTTTCTTTTACGCCACCGGTCACCCTTGCTTACTGTTCTCTCCAAAGAATGATTAATGAATGGTGGCCACAGATGGAAGCCCTTTCACTGCTTTTAGATGCCTCTTTTGACTCTGCCTTCGGCTAGCTGTTATAACGGGTTTCCTTTTTCCCTGTGGTTGAGGAACCCTCCTGTATGCCTAAGTCTATCTTAAGTAGGCATTTTTCTCGTTGTAGAAAGGAGCTGATTACCAGCCCCTAATTTGGTTATTTTGAATTGTAGATATTCAGCTTGAAAATACCTTTCCTGCTATGGAGGGCAGTGGGAGCCTGGACACCCCTGTAGCTCCAGAGCCAGACAAGGATCCTGTGGACGTCAGCTCCCAAGGTATCATGCTTGGTGTGCGACTGTGAGGAAAGGCTTGAAAGGGGGAGCTTCTGTGCTTTCTTTTGCAGCATGTGTGCCCCCTTGCTTGTTTCCTTCTGATGTACCTCTAGTTTGCTTGTGTCCCCTGGGCTGCCCCATGTTTCCTTACAAAGCTGCATAAATATCCATGTCTCTGTCATGTTCAAGGCTGTGTTCAATTATATAACCATGTTTATATGCACACATATGTCTTTCAAACTACTTCAACAGCAGATGAAAAAGAGGAGGTGACCAATGAGGATGCGGAGAAGATAGATGACTCTGGGAAACCAGCCAAGGCTGGTGAATTTAAGAAGACCTGGGGCTTTCGCCGAACCACCATTGCCAAGCGAGAGATGCCGGCTGAAACAGAGAGCCAGGACAGCAGGAGTGCACCGGTCCGCCGCAGTGGCCGGCAGGCCAAGCGCACTGACAAGCTGGAAGAGTTCCTCTCTACAGCCAAGCGGGGGCGTGGTGGTCGCAGGAGTGCCCCGGGGCACCTGGAGACCTGGGACACACCCTCTCAGACACCTACTGATGTGGAGACTGCGTCAGAGGCCAGCTTTGACGGCAATGCGGCAACTGACGAGCGGAAGCCCGACAGTAAGGCAGTGGGCAGGAAGAAGGACGCGAAAGGCGGCTCAGTCAGTGAGGATGGCAGCTCAGAGAATGAGGAGAACACAGAGACCGTTCCCCTGAAAGCAGAGGAGCCTGAGGGACACAGCATGGGTGGCCCTGAGGCTGACGCACAAGAGCCTGTGTGCCATGTAAGCGCCGAGGAGGATGGAAAAAAGGCAGGGGAGGATGAGGCCTCGGAGCAAACTACTGCTAGCACTCTGGCAGCCAGCAAGGACTCTGCTCCAGGCAAAAAGGCCTCCAAACCAAGACGGAGAGCCAAAGGCAGTAAGGACAACAAAGGCGAGGAGGAGGATGATGACGACGATGAGGAGGACGACGACGATGAGGAAGAGGAAGAGTCGTCGGGTAAATCTGACAACGAGGGATACGACCCCAATGCACTCTATTGCATCTGCCGGCAGAAGCACAATAAAAGGTTTTATCTTTATGGTCCTTTTCTTTATACTAGGTGACTTTGTTGATTCTGTCTTGCCGGTCTGTGTCACTTGGTCTGTTATTGGTGTCTGTTATGTGACATAACAGATTTTCTGTCGGTCCACTTACGCCATTTATCTGCGTGCAGGTTCATGATTTGCTGTGACCGCTGTGAGGAGTGGTTTCACGGTGACTGTGTGGGTATCACTGAGGCACGTGGCCGTCTGATGGAGCGCAACGGTGAAGATTACATCTGCCCAAATTGCTCTGCCCGCAAGAGCCAGGCGGCCTCCCCCGGTGACAGCGGGAAGCGGACAGCCCGCAGGACCCGGCAGAGCTCTCCTGCAGATCGGGCAGTGCCTTCTGCTGGCCTGGAGGACAAAGCCAGTGAGGACCTAGGGATCAAAGGCAGGATAGAGAAAGCTACCAATCCAAGTGGAAAAAAGAAAATTAAGATATTTCAGCCGGTAGGTGTACCTACCCTTCCCCCATCTGAATTTCTTTGCTTTGGGAGGCCTTTAACCCTCTGGGGTCGAGTGCATCGTCGGCGACGCGGGGTGCTTTTCACGTCTATTTCAGTTTTTATCTCGCTGAAATCTTAATGTGGAATCATGAAAAAAATGCTGGATAAATCCAGAATCTTTTCTTTTCAAAACGTTTATTGTCGGTAATATTAAACTTTTTAAAATTAGGTTAAAGTAAACCAAGTCACCTTACTTTGTTTTACCTGCATCGGGGGCATGTAGTACCGATCTAACACGAAGATCGCGATTCACATTCTAAATAGCCGCATTAGCGCTTATTGAAATCGCATTCGCATGGTAATTTGATGAACAACGCAGCTGTGGAATGCGATCCAGACACATTGTTGTCCACCCCGTAAAAGGGGGTGGGGGACGTGGCCAGGTGTCAATGACTCATTCATATACATGAAAGTTGCTACATATTCAATGAAAGGAGCCAGAAATAGTGACATGAGTTCGGTTTTTCTTATTTATCCAACTGAATGTTGCAACTACACCATTTAGTTATCTTCATGTAGCCAAGACTTTGGTGTTTTGATCCCAGATATCTGATCAAACTGCCACCATTGCTTACTTTGTACTTTTATGATGTTTCTGCAAGTGTTCCTAACTGCATTTTGAAATGTCTATACTTTGATGTCAAATTACAAACTTAACAAAAATCTGACATTTACAATTTACATTAAAATAATGATGAGTGTAATGGCAAAACTAATATATAAGAAATAATTTGCCATTAATTAAGTTTGATATTTGAAGAAATGTGTGATCATGCCCCAGTCAGTGAAAGGGTGTTTCCTACCCTTAGACCCCAGAGGGTTAATTGGTTTTGGGGATGTTTTTTGGTCTCAGGCTGTCGAAACAGCATCCCTGCCAAAGTGCATCGGTCCTGGCTGCGAGAAGGCTGCCCTGCCGGACTCCGTGTACTGTGGCAATGACTGCATCCTGAGGCACGCAGCAGCCGCAATGAAGTCCATCACGGACGTGAAGGAGTCCAAACCGAAGGAAAAGACTAAGGTCAAGGCTCAGAAGAAGCCCACAGCTAGAGCAGCTCCCAAGGTGTGGGATGTTTGTGTTAAAATTATAAGCATTATTAAAATCCAGCAGGTACCTTGGTGTCTTGACTTTGACTACGTTAACTTGAGGTGTAAAGTCATAGCCTTAACAACAATACATTTATGTGCAGTAATAGGGTCTATGGTGCTCTGATTCATTGTTATAGTCAGTTTTGTAGAACATTAAATGGTTAAGATGTCCCATAAACTATGGCAACTATCCGCGCTCACCAGATGCCACAAACGCCAGAAAAACGCTCGATTTTAACGCCCGTGTGAACAAGGCCTAAGAATTGTAACTTGGGGGCCGTCAGTCGAGTGCTGGTATTTTGTCGGTGCTTCCATGAAGTGTGATGGGCCCACCCTGCCTGTGCATCCTGCCTTCAGAAGTCATGTCCACTGATTTATACATGTAGTAGAGCCATATATTTAGTTTGCCATGAATATTTAGTGTTTATAAAGCTCATCGTACAGGTCTTAGATTTTTGGTTTCTGAGGGAAAGACTACAGTAAAATCTCCCCTGTATGGGCAGCTTTACCTCTGACTGCACTGTGAGGGGTGGTCATATTTTGCACCAGTTCATTTACTTTTGAGTGCTGCCACAGTCCATTCAGCTTGAAGTTCAATACTGCTGGTCAAATTCCGTTTCCTTATCTACCCATGATGCGACATTTCCTGCTTTCAGTTGCTTTGTAACTGACCTTTGATTCTAATGCTTAACACATTAGCCTGTCAGTTTAGACCTAGACTGTGATCTCCATGTCTCCCTCTGTTCAGAAGAAATCGGCTTCGGAAAGGAGAAATCCGGGCAGAAAGTCCACGGAATCATCTGGCAAGGCAGAAGACGATGCATCGGACAGTGAGGACGAGGATGATGATGATGATGACAACGTAGATTCGAGGCCAATTGAGCAGGAGCCGCCAGTGTCTTCCTGGTCCAGCGACCATAATTACAATGCTGTCACACCAGAAAAGGCAGCGCCTGTAGCATCCTCTGTGTATAACAAATCGTGTATGTATCACTTGAAGGTTTGCCACACTTCACCCTTACATTATTTGCTCCTGTGTTAAGGATTCGTTTGTATTTTTCCAAGGGACTATGACAAGTTTTCATAACCAAAAATATCACTCTCTCAAACAAATGTTTCTGAAGAACACTCCCAT
>JAODUD010000141.1:82186-109671 GCA_026784285.1 Stomatorhinus walkeri
GCTGTTGTGGTGCCGCCTCAGTGGTTTGTTTTGGTGGTGTGTGACGCGCCAATGAAAGCTTTGCCAGCGAGATGCTGGGAATGGGTGCAGCAAGGTAAGTGAATGACACTGTAGCAGCTCTGGCAGGGTATTTGGGTAAGTATCATGCAGGACTCCAGGAGCACCTGGTACTGACCCCCATCTGGTTTTCTTAACCTGCTTTAGTCTTGGAAAACATGGGTTTCTCCAGTATTGTACTTTGTGTATATGGAGAATAATCAGTACTGTAGTGCACAGGTGAGGGTGTATGACCCTTGCAAATGAAGTTAACTAGGAAATGGGTGAAATTCAGAGTATTAGAATTTCAGAGCTTTTCCTTAATTCCTTCTACTATATAATCATTATCTCCAGAACCTTTTTTCATGTTGCCGTCCCTCTGTGGGTGGGGACGGGTGGGATTTTGTCCTAATGTTCTAAAATTGCCTTTTAACATGATCAAGACGGCGATCACCACGGTCCCCAGCAGGTAGGTGTTACTCGTAAGCTTTTTCTTTCATACCCCTATCTGCATCATTTAATGCAGGTAGGGCACCGGGTTGCTGATTTGGGCCGAGCTTCCGCTTCGTGCAGGTTTATTCTGGCTGTGTGGATCTGCAGTTTTTAGCATTACAGCTCTGTTCACGTTTTGATCTTCTACATGAATTTGTTTCAGTAACATTTAGGATAAAATGCTTATAAAATAAAGACCAGTTTCACATTCTTTACATTTTAGTTTATTTATTAAAAGTCCTCGACTCATACTTGTGGCCGGAGTACTGGGCTGGGCCAGGTCCGCATGGGGCCACCTACCAACCCCTCGGCATCAAGTCAGCATTGTGAAATAGCCTCCCCCCCCCCGAGCGGATCTGATCAGTCCGCAGATAGCGGGCAGAAGCCTGGAACCCGCTTGGTCAGGAGACCCGAGAAGGCCCGGCTGCTGTGGTGCCGGAGAACCGCGAGGGAGAATGTGGACGAGGCGGCGGAGAGGACCTCAGGAAGACGCAGATGCAGTGGGGCCGGCGATTAGGGATATGGCACGCTACGCTATGCCACACCGTTAAAGTCACTGTTTACATTATGCTTGCACAAACGTCGGTCTGCTCTGCTGACATTCAAACCCATACAAATAATTTTGCATATTTGTACAGTGGAGTAATTCAGGTTAAGCGCTGTTCTCAAGCACTTTAGGGGAGCCCCTTAAGAAGTGAACCTGTAAATTTTTGGATTCTGTGGTTTAATGTGTGGTAACTTTAGTTAAAAGGGGAACATTGTTCTCTTGCAAGCAACTTACTAAAGTGGTTTTGAAATGGCTGCTGAATTAGACATCGGGAAGTTTAAAACGAAGAGGAGGAAGCTGGTCTGAATGTCATGGTAACATGCAGCAGGTAAAAAGCCTTTGGCCGTGTGCTGCTCATGGCAGTCCAATGTGTCGTGGAGAGGGATGGCTAAAGGGAAGCACAGCGCTCAAAGCCTCTGCCTCTGGGGCTTAAGAGAACTTCAGATTGGCCCTTGGAATATTGCCTAAGAAGCTTTGATCTCCAAAGACGTGCTGTGGGGTGTTTTAAGGTTAAGGTCGAGTTGTCATGATTTTAGCTGCGTTGAGGTATTTCACTGTCCATTTGGCAGTATCCTGAACCTGCAACCTGTCCTAAGTGCTCATTTTTTACGTTGCCTGTAAAAATCACACATGATGCTGATTGTGTCTCAATGCCACTATGATCTTTCAGACTAGCTTATTGCGCCCTATAACTGAACTTGAGATGTCGTGTTAATACAAGGTACACTTGATCTTTAAGAAGCTTGAAGATGGCACAAACTGCCAGCTGAAAGCGGTCTGGTTTTAAAATGTTAGTTTTGGTAGGCAAAATATGTATGCTATACTTCAAGAACCTCTAAAATCTTTCTGGTAGTAATCTGTAGCACATACTGATTATCTTTTAGTTGATGTGAGGAAAATAGAGCAACTCTTACAAATTTAAAACATTGTAAACTGGTGTGAAACTAAAATTTGTAAGTAGTAATGAAATTGAACTGTGAGCAGTTACTGTTCTGTTTTTAATATTGGAGTTATGTTTTCAGTACTCTATTTGGGTGTTTGTGTTTTAGGACACAGACTCATCTAAGCAGCACAGAGGATTACATGAGGGGTGAAACAAAAATAATGCAAACACTATTTCCAAAGATCTGTCTTCCGTGGTGAGCAGTGATTCCATGTGTAGTTGGTGTTACGAAGGTTCGAAACCTGGAGCACGCTTCACAGTAGTAGCCCCTGAAGAGAGGTCTGTGTTGCTGCTCTGAGCTTTCTTACTAAAACACCCTTCAGCTTAACTGCAGAGCTTCAGAACATTGTGAAAGCATGGTTGACCTGGTGCTGTGGGCCTGTGGTACAATGGGGCAATGCTGTCAGGTAGCAGCACTGCATCCTGCTAGTGCCTCTCACCTGTGGAGCTATGAGGTCTTTTACGAAACCCATGCAAAATTAGTGTTTTCATAGGTATATGAAGGTTGTCAGAGTGTTGTGTGTTTATATGTCCTTCGGGCTCTAGGCACTGAGGCTTTATGCACTTCACTGAAAGTATTGGGGACCCATTTTCACTAAAGGAAGGGGTCGTGACCCTTAACCACCTGATTACCCAAAAGGGTGAGTGCTGACCCAGATTGGTTCTTGCCGTTTCCTAAATGGCTGTCTTAATGCTGCACATTTTGTATATATACTACACCCCTAGTTGCCCCTGTTGTACTATGGTGTACGGATTCATGTACACACATTGAACTCTTGAAAGGGGATTTTGGCCAATACTGATCCAAAGTAAGTGGTATCGTCATCCTCTTATCTTAATTTGATTGTGTTGCCTCAACATGCAGCTGGTTTAGTTATTCAGTGATAGTCTTGCACCATTGTGTCTTGACAGTAGTGTGCGTCTTCACTATGAAAGGTCTATCTACTTTATCCACAGAGAGACCTGTTTGTCATCCCTTTTTTCGTAGTAGTGTAGATGCATCACATGGAATTGGTCCCATTATGACTGGTTTGGTCTTTTCCCTTCATTCCCATGGGTTCTGAGGTGCCTTTGTGCCCACAGGAAAATGTATTTGCAGCATTTAGTACTTTTTCTCCTTTCACTAAGGCAACTTGTTTTCCATGGTGCAGCATTGATTTTTAGTGACAGTGACTGCAGAGGATGAAAACATCCTGTTCCCTTTGAGCAGCATACTTTAATATTGCATTGTTTCTTATTAGCCAGTTTATTAATATAAAACATAAATCTATGACTCAACTCTTGAGTATGGAAATTCTTTTGTAATTGACCAATTCACAGCTTTAATCATTGTCTGCTAATTGAGATTCCCATAATTTTAGCTCAGAATGTCCCTGTTCATAGAATTCAACAAAAATATGGAAATGATTCCAAGCAGTATATAAGTATCTATGCTGACAGCTCTGAGCTCTCTCAGCACGTTGTTTACTCTCTTGTCTTGGAGGCTTTGAAAATAAAAATTAACATCCTAAAATTTGGTGTGTGTCATATCTAAATATCATTTGTGCATGTTTGACAAATTAAAGTGTGTTCATCTGCATTAGGAATGAACTAATCCTTTCCAACACAGCAATACCATGCATTTTTTTTTATCTTCAAGCAAATCATTCTAAATCTGTTACAATATATTTTTGGTGAGCCTTTCAGTAATTTACTTGTACAGTATTTTAATGCAGATAACTTGTCATGTTCACCTCTCCATCTGAGTGTCTCAGGAGATGCTTGCCTCAATTAGTCACCATTATGATGTTTTATAGTATGGAAAAAATGTTTACCCAGATTGTGATGTGGAAAGAGCCATTCTCCATCTTTGCACCCTCACGTGAAGACAAATGTCGCTTCTCCTGTGTAGCCCTGGGGCGTGTAGTGCGAGACTTGTACACATTGTGTGTTCTATGTGATGTGGTGACAGCAAAGCCTTGTCTTACAAATGTTATGTCACAGGGATGCTCTGACACTGAGCCGTTGTGAAGGAGGTTTGATGTCTCATGTCAGAAGGTGCTCACCATCTCTGCATTTCTCCCCCCCCCCCTCTCGTTTTAAAAAGCTGGGAAGGAGAGCGATGAAGCAGACAGCGAGAAGGAGACTGCACCTGTGAGGAGGTCATCTGCAAGTTCCTCTGCCTCCCCCAAAGGGGGCAAGCGGTCCCCTGGGTCAGGAGCCCCTAAGATAGCCACCAAGGGCAAGAAGCATATCTTGCTACCTGCCAGTGGGTCTAAGGCAGCCAAGAAACATGCCCTAGCCCCTGGAAAATCTCATAAATTGCAGAAATCCAGTCCTACTCCACCTTCTGCTGCTGGCCAAGGACAAGGTGCAGGACCTGGCCCCAATGTGCCGCCTACAATCATTGGTCCACCTGCTTCCCGGCACCATGTCACGGGGGCCTTGAGGGTCACCAAAACGACCTTCACTATCCCTAAGAAGCAGCCCAAACCTCAGGAGCCCCCACAGACGCCGGGCTCTGGGCCCTCGGTGGCCCCCACCAGGCCGCTGCCAGCGTCGACCACGCCCTCCATCTCATCCTCAGCACCCAGCAGCAGAGCCCCTCCGACGGCCCCTGCACAGCCTCCAGCTCAACCACAGCCCAATAACCAGATCAGGCAGAATATCCGGCGCTCCCTTACTGAAATTCTGTACAAGAGGTGAGAGGCTGCAACCAAACTTTGCATCTGCACGCTTTTTGTGACACTTATTCAAATGGTAACATTAGTAGCTCACAACTCCATATTAGTTTATTTTTCATTTGTGGCTTAAAATGGCTGTTTACAGGGTGAGTGACAGTGATGACCTGACCATATCGGAAAATGAAGTTGGAAAACTAGCCGTCAACATCGAGAAGGAAATGTTTAACTTATTCCTCAACACGGACAACAGATATAAAAACAAATACAGGTCAATCATGTTCAACCTGAAAGATCCTAAAAATAAGGTTAGTCATTTTCGTTATTATTTTCTGTTATCTTGTAGTTGATTTTTAAGCATGTTGACATTTCATTTCTAATCATTTTGACATCCGTATATTTCCATGGACATACTAAAACAAAAGTGCAAAGTGTCATTTCAAAAGTCAAACTAAATCAGTCTTTCAAGTGTTGAACTGATGATTTGTTACTACTGTGGATGGTCTATTTGCTCTGTACTCCCAACATAAATCCCAACCATCTGGATAATGTGTTTGGGTCCTCTGCAGGGTTTGTTCTACCGCGTTATCGGGGGTGAAGTCACACCCTTCAGGCTGGTGAGGCTGAGCCCGGAGGAGCTCTTGTCCAGGGAGATCGCCGAGTGGAGACAGCAGGAGAGCACAGAGGTGACCAACGTTGCGACGTCAGCCCTTTGCTTTCCGCTACAGAGAGTCTCTGAGCTTCATTGCGGTTGGCACCCAACCATATGCTTTGGGAAACTAGCATGAATCCTTTCTGCCAACCACCTCATTGGGTGTTTCCTGCAGGTGCTGGAGCCCAGACCCCAGCCCGGGCAACCCAAGCCAGGAGTCAAGCCAGAGACAGCCCCCGATGTGGACATGGAGGAGTCTCCTCCCGTGTCTGATGGAGACGTATGTACCACCGCCACCTCCCCGTCTCCTCGCATGGCTTCTGCAGCAGTAAGTGGTGGCTCTTTCTTGCTCTTTAACTTTCCAGCTTCTCTTCCTCATACTCACACATTCACCTTTCCCTTTTCATGCTAACACTCTCTCTCACCGTGACTGTTCACAGCCTTGGCTCTTTTCCAGTCTGGTTTTCTCTCAGCCCCTGCCTTTCACTCAGTTTCAAGTTGATTTTTCCTTCCATGGGCCTAGTGAGTGATGTATGCCTGGCCTTTCCCACAGGAGAGGCTAAACCTAAAGGGAGCAAAAAGATGGCTGCTCTTGGCCATCCTGATTGAGTGCAGTGCAGATTGACTGACTACCCTTTCATGTGATTCCTCTATTAATTGACTTCTGACACATCATACCAAGCACAAATCAGTAGTACTTGAGTGGATCCATTTATTAATTAGATGTTTTTCTGTACAATTACCTCCTGCAGAAACTCTACGTTAGTTTATCCACCTCATAATTTTTATTTATCCATGAAAACTCAGTTTTACGTCATGTGCATGTAATGATCTTTTGCTGCATAGGGAGTTACGTTTGTAATAATAAATCCTTTAGGACCAGGAAGAAATCAAACAGTCTGCCAGTTCAGCCCTAGCCATGGCCCCTCCTTCAGCCCCCGCCCTTGCTTCTGCACCGGTCGCCACGGTGAAAGCCAGCCAGGAGGCTTCCAGCGCCCCGGTGCCTGACATCTTCAGCAGCATGCTGAAAGACACCACAGCAGAGCACAGAGCACACCTCTTTGACCTTAACTGCAAGATTTGTACAGGTAAGCACAGCATCTTCACCCATTGAGTCATACGAGTTGAACGTCTCGTTCTGATATACTGAATTTAAATGAAATCACTAGGCTAATAAATCTACATGCTGTCTTCTGTGCTTTTATTCTTCAATTAACAGTATCTGTTCTTCACTGTAACTTGTTTTTTTCTGTATTTTGTTTTTTATTCTGATTTTCCAGTGATCATTTGGGTATATGCTGCTGTATAAATAGCTGAAGAACCCACAAGGTTGTTCTGAGTATAATGCTTCTGGAAAGCTTCTGAAGAAACATCTCCTTAATGCTTTAATGTGGATGAAGTGTGTGTTGTCTGGCTGAGTCGGTGATTTTGTAAAGAAACGCATGAAAAATCGTGACGTTTGTTGGGGTGCCGTGTTTCTGGTGTTGGATCCCCTGTAGGTCAGAAGTCCGCAGATGAAGAGCCTACCCCAAAGAGGCCTAAGCTTTCATCAACTTCTGTTACCAAGAAGAATGAGGCTAGAGGGAAGCAGGAACCACGACCACTCAAAGCAGGTGCTTCATCTGGTGAAGGAAACCCAGCCATGGTCACCCTTCAGGATGGGGAAACGCCTCTCATAGACTCGCCAGCCTCCCCAGAGGACAGTGCTGCTTTGCCAGCCTCTTCCACGTATTCGTCCCTTGCTGCCCCTGTCACCATCCCTGCAGTATCCTCTGTCACCATCACACGCCGGGACCCACGCACCGCAGGATACCGCCCCCCCTCGGGGACAACTGCACCGGCCCCCACACCTGCCCTGCCAAATACCACTTCAGAATCATCTGTGACAGAAAGCAAGCCTACTACACCGCTGCTGCCTCCACCTCCACCTCCTTCTGCCCCAAAGTCCATCCTGTTAAAGCCTGCTGCTTCACCAGACACCCGCTTCTTCAGTCCACCTGGTACCAGGTATGTCTCGATCTCCATGAAGTCATCCAGACTGCCTACCTCAGAAGGACTGATGCGCAAGCATGAACTACAACTAGTGATTCCAGGATTTCTAATCCAAACTGTGTTGTATTGCAGCTTGACGGAGTCGCACTCCTCACCGGAGAGTGAAACTGCCGTCTTCCTGTCCCAGCAAGAAATGATGTGGAAGGGTTTCATCAACATGCACACTGTGGCAAAGTTTGTTACCAAAGCCTACCTGGTCTCCGGATCTTTCGAGTACCTGAAGGAGGTTAGATCCTAGTCAGTGGTCAACATACTGCCCGTTTTTGCCAAGCCTCGGTATTTTTCTTATAAATGAGGGCTTGTGAATAACTGAGATGACACTTTTAAATGTAATCCCAAGTGTATGCATATTAAATAAAGTGGAACCTTTCGGTTGCGTTCCATCGATTGGCTGATAACTTACTGGTGATGTGTCAAACCTGTTCAGGATTTGCCCGATACTATCCACATTGGCGGCCGAATCTCCCCCCACACTGTGTGGGACTACGTGGGAAAACTGAAGACTTCCTTATCCAAGGTAACTTGAGCATGAATTTTCTGTGTATTGCGGTAATGTACCACTTACTTTTCTCAGTAAGATGCTCTAGAAATCGGTTGACTTAATTTTATAATGCCACTACTTTCTTCCCCGTCTCCGTCCCGCAGGAGCTGTGCCTGATCCGATTCCACCCAGCAACGGAGGAGGAGGAGGTGGCCTATGTCTCCCTCTTCTCTTATTTCAGCAGTCGGCGCCGTTTTGGTGTGGTGGCCAACAACAACCGCCGTATCAAGGACCTGTACCTCATCCCACTTAGTGCGAAGGACCCCCTCCCGTCCAAACTCTTGCCCTTTGATGGGCCAGGTAAGCATCACCATGGAGATGTGCCAGAGGCCTCTGCACCATCTTTCTCATGCCCCTGGAATTTGTTTCCAGTGTAATCTAGGGAAAAGTGGAAAGTACAGTTGGGTTATGGTTTGTGTTCCTCTATATCATGCGGGGTGATTCAGAAATGGTGGTAAGTATGTCAGTTGTGGTAACATCAAACTGGTGGCCTCAGCTGGTGTCTCCAAATAAATGAGAGCTTGTTTCTAAATGCCTTGGTTTTGTTAGATGTTTAGGGGGGTGACTACATGCTTTTACTTGTTCCCACTGATACATCCCATTGAGTTAATTTGTATGGCTTGTTTTCTCACTGTATATTTCCCTGTATCACTCTCCCTTTCTTAAATAAAGAGTGTTATACATTCACAGGCTGTTGCAGTGTTGCAATGTGTCACTTTCAGAGGTCGGTCTCTTAGGGTCAATTCCCGTATGACACATAACAAACCAAGGTGGGAGGATGGCGCCCTCTGGCTGCTATGTTGACCACATAGTATACAAGAATATAATCCTCAGCTGGTTTGGGCTCTGGAAATGCATCAAAGCAGATATTTTGTCCTCTCTGCGACGTCTGTCTCACCAACTGAACTGGCAAAACGCAGTGGGTCGTGAAGCTTGTTGAATGGAGATAAAACCACACATTGCTGGCATTGTCTGCCCTTCCTGGCTGGACTCTGACACTCTGGTCCAGGTTTACGGCCCTACGGGACTTGTTGGGGACCTGTGGTAAGTTCAGCTTGGGAAGCGAGTGAGACGTTGCATATGACGCACATAGAGGACAATTGTGAAGCCATGGATTCTTCCAGTTACAGCAGGAGGAGGAGCAATTTTCCTGGAGGCCCAGTGGGATTTGCTGTCTTGACAGAAACGCCACACTTTTAAGTAACTGTAGCCCACATAATTGCTTTTGCCTGGCAGACACTTTCATACGAGGTGATTTTATGTATATAGTTAAACCATTTATAGTTTTTTATTGAATAATCACACAATTCTAAACTAATTAAGTACCATCAACTAGAAGAATGTCAGGGACACTTCTGGTCCAGTTGCTATGCAGCCATCTACTGACCAGTCTTGGAATATAACAGTAGCATATCTATGTTGAACAGAAGACTTGTTCATCAGCCAGAATGCAAAAAATGTAAACATTATCTGGGAAAGTGTGCACACACATATATGTAATTTTAAATTGGTTATGTACATTTTAAAGCTGCAATTTTTTCCAATCAAAGCATATGCACGTCATAAGAACTATACTCTCAAAGTGCAGAGACAGCTGTGGCAGTCACCTGGCCTTCAGCTTCTTCGGGCTTCTGCTGTGGCTTTGGACATTGACAAGTTTATGGACTCCTGAACTTTGGATTCCTACAGCTGGCTCGGGACTCTGTGAAGGGAGCTCTGCTGCTTTTACAGACTGCTGTTCACACAACAAACGAAATCCGCAGGAAAGGCTGCAATAAAGTCTTTGCTCTCTTATTGAGGGTTGCTTCGTTTATTGTTGATTGTAGTACTGATGGATGGTGATGTCTCATGACATTTAAAAAAATAATTTAAATCATATCTGTATTGATTTCAGTTTATCCTCTAATAGAAATTTCCACTAGTTGTAACAATCACTGTATCCATTCATTGTTAGTACAGGCATCATGAAAATTCAAAACTTTTCAAATAATATTTAAAGGGGAAAGGCCTCTTTTGGTTGTAATGATTTTTCAATGTGAAAATTGTGTTTTTTACTTCAAGCTAAATTTGCAGTTGGTTGAAACAAGCCCTCATTTATGAGACCAGTGTCCGCCCGTATGCAAGTTTAATGTATATTTTTGGGTTGCCATATTAGGTATTTTTCATCACAATATGTTATCAAGTTATAACTGAAATTCATGCCTATTTCTGTGCTGTCATATAGGCCTGGAACCAGCTCGTCCCAATCTTCTTCTTGGCCTAGTTATTTGCCAGAAAGAGAAGAAGCGCGCTGGGGTACCTCTGGAAAGTGAAGACAAGCGAGCCAAAATTCAGTCCCGAGACCCTGATGACACTGGCCTTCCCAAGCCACCTGCTCTTCCCAAGAGTGATGTTAAACCAGAAAAGGTTCAGCGGATTAACCCAGAGATACCTATGAGCACAACTCCTCCAGGCTCTCCTCCCATTAGCTCTTTGGAGTCATCAGGTGTTCTCCCAGCTCCATCCATGCTCTCTCTCATTTCCACTGCCAAGCCCCCGGTCTCTGTTCCCTCTGGTAAAGATTCACCATCTTCTACATCTACCACTGATGCTACCACCACTCCCCTCCAAACCATCCTGAAGACACTATTTGGCAAGAAGAAACAAGACACTGATGTATCTCTCTCCCCTTCAGAGCAGAGGTCTGTTGATATTACAGTGCCTCCAGCCCCACTACTTGATCCAATTGTTCAGCAATTTGGACAGATATACCCAAAAGAGGTGGAGGAAGATGAGGATGACCGCCCATATGATCCAGAGGAAGAGTATGACCCAGAAAAGGGCTATGGCACAAAGACATTGGCTGCTCCAGATAACGTTTTTGTAGCCACAAAAGTACCCGAGCCCTCATCTGCTGAGGTTGATGATGTGGCTTATGATCCAGAAGATGAAACCATCTTTGATGAAGTAAAAGGTGGTGTTGGTGACCTCCCTGGAGAGTCAAAGGCAAAAACCTCAGCTGAGTGCAGCAGCACTGCTCTTGGTGGTGGCACTTCTACACTGACCGAACAACAGAAAATGCTAGAAGAGCTGAACATGCAAATCGAAGAGCAGAAACGCCAGCTGGAAGAACAGGAAGAATCCATTCGTCAACAGAGGGCAACAGCTGGGGTTTCCCACTTAATTCCTGATACCCTGATGCCCCAGCCCTCTAAATCATTGTTGGCAAACAGTCAGTTGCTACAGCTCGGCAAAAAGGTGGATGAAATGGCTGCAAAGACTTCAGCTGCACCAGTCATAAATCAGAGAAGAGACCCACGACAAAGTAGGGACCCACGGCAGGCTGCTGCTAATCGTAGATTAACGAGCGACGCAGCGGAAAAGGAAACTTGCACTGAAGTTCCCACTACAGAAATAGCTTCAACACAGCCAGACTCATCCCAACCAGAAACAATACAGGTGCCAGCAGAAACACAACCTGAGCCGGTGCCTTTCTTGGAAACTGAGAATGCGGAAATATCTATCCCCCTACTGGGAGAGAAAATAGAACCTGAAATGGAGGACAGCTCATTTGTTGAGCTGCCTGAAAAAAACAGCCAGGATAACTCCAAGCCAGAAATTGAAAGTAACCCATACACTACTTGGCCAAATTCTGCCAGCATTTTGAAAGCTAAAGAGCTAAATCTTGAACAGCCCCAAGATTTATCTGCACTAGAGTCATCTCAGACTTCATATTACAGTGGATCCATGAATACAGCGCCTTCAGGTCCTTTCCCTGGGATCTCCCAGGACATGGCACAGAGTAACTCATCTCTGGTGGATGTTCAGACTCCTCATATGCCACATATGGGTATTATAAACCCTGAGTTTGGGAACTCTCAGGAAATTCCACCTCATATACCTTTTCAACATCCACCTGGACCTCCCCCAATGCAGGGGCCTCCTCCATTGCAAGGTGAGAATGACCAGTCCCAGTACCGAGATCCATCCCCATATGCCCCACCAGGTCCTTATCCACCTTATCAGAATCAGTGGGGGGGCTCTCAGCAGCAGTTTGAAGGACCTCGAGGACCACCACCCCAGCCTATGATGGGACCAAGAGGTCCTCCTCCATTCCAGCCCCTTGGTCAAAGGGGACCACCACCTCAGATATTTGATAATTCTATGAACTCTATACCCCCCCAGCACATGGGACCGAGGGGCCCACCTCCATCGCAGTTCGAGGGACATTGTCCTCCCCCCCCTTCATTTGATGGGCAAAATGGTTCTCTCCAGCCTAGATTTAATAGACCCCCACCACCATTCAATTTTCCTGGACCCAGAGGTCCCCCACCACCATTTTCTGGGCCACCACCTGTACACTTTGACAATAGAACTCCTCCACCTGCGCACTTTCCTGGCCCAAGAGGCCCACTCCCTCCTCATCAGTTTGGAGAACATGTTCCTCAAAAGCCACTACTGGACACACCAAGAGGTCCCGATGAGCAGCCATATGACAACAGTAGCAATACGTATCAGCAGGGTATCGAACCACACCAAGTTGAAACACCGCCACTGATGTACAGAGAGAACCAGACATTGGCACAGGCGCCCCCATTCCGGGGTCCCCCACACAACCAATTTGATGGCCGGAGAGGTCCATCTGCTGATATGGGGGGGCAGCGTTATCCACCCCCGAACCGATTCAGTGGACCAGGAGCCCCTACTCATCTTCACAACCAGAGAATGCCCTCACCTCCTCATAGAGGCTCTTTTGAGGACCCAAGGGGCCCTCATCCTGCTGAGTTTCAAGGGCCAAGGGGAACCCCAGTAGTGCCATTTGCAGGGCCCCGAGTTCCCCCACCTGGTCATTTTCCAGACAACAGAGGACAGCAGCCACGATTCCGTTTTGAAGGTCCCCATCACCCACCAGAAATACGGCCTCTGCGTCATTCTGGGCCTCTACTCCCTACTCCTCCTGAAGGACCCATTCAGTTGCCAAACCGAGCAGGCCACAGCCCTGATTCCCACCGGGAGGACCACTGGAGGCATTCTCCTGAGATGAGGAGACGCAGTAGCAGAGAGGACTCCGAGCAGCGCAACAATGGGGACAGGGCAGGCAGGTTTGAAGGCACACATCGTGATAGGGAAGGTGCCCAAGGGCCCTCAAGGCTTTCAGAGGAAAGGCAGAGAGAGGTATCCGAGGACAGGAGAAGGGATCGAGACAGCAGCCATTCTGCTAGGCAGTGGGACAGGAACTCTGGGAAACCCTGGAGCCGAGAACGGGACTGGGACAGGAGCAGAGAGAGAGACTGGGATAGAGACAGGGAGAGGGACCGTAGCAGAGGAAGAGAAGCGGATAGGCACAGAGAGGGAGACGGCGATAAGAGAAGGGACAGGGACCGTGACAGAGACCGAGACAGAGAAAGGGAACGAGGTAGGGAGAGAGACTCTGACAGAAGAGACCATGACCGTGACAGAGGAAGAAACCGTGACCGAGATCGTGACAGAGAGAGAGATCGAGATCGTGACCGGGACAGCAGGGATAGACGCCGTGACAGATCAAGGAGCAGAGACAGAGGAAAAGACAGAGACAGAGATCGCGGAAGAGACAGAGATCGGGATAGAGAAAGAGAAAGAGACCGAGACAGAAAAGATAGGAGTAAGAGTAAAGAAAAGGGGAAAGAAAACAAATCTGAAACCCTGAAGGAAAGTGAAAAAACTTCAGAAACAGAGACTACTGCTAGCAAAAATGCAACATCCTGATTTCTTTCTTTTCTGGACTTCATGCTGACATCTAATTGTCATTCTTTCATTAGATGACCATATTAAAGGTGTTCCTTGGATGGACTTCAATGTAAATACAAGGAAAAGAGACTTAATATGGGTGGAGAGTACTACTTAACGGTGCTACTGTAGTTTGTATTAAAAAAAATTTGATAATTCCTTCCTCCATATTTTATCAGTTGTACCATCTGAAGTTGTATTTCAAAGTCATTTGAGTTCAGTGTGTGTGTCAGGCAAATTTTGTGATACCATGCTATTATCTTGTATTTGAGTATATACTGTTCCTCTTTCAGGAGAGGGGACTTTTTAAAAAATGACTTGCGTGCATAACTAATTACATGGAACACCACAAAAATGTAAATATTTATGTATAATTGTGTATATAGGTATGTTTTTTTAAACACGTTTTCTAAGTAGAAAATCATAAGCCATATAGTTTGAATGGATACACGAAAACTGAGAAGACAGTGTGAGGATTCCAGTTTGCAGTCCGTGTAAGTACTTGTATGTTAAATAATTTTAGTATACAACGGTTGTAGCTCTACAGTAATGCTCATCGCCGGCAGTTGTGTTTGAAGCCGGTCCTGTTTTGTTTAAAAATAACCAATTAAACCTCTAAATCTCTATTCTCTTGTCTTATTGCCACATTTACCTTTGCTGTGTCTACATTATTTAGTCAGTTATAGGTTTGGGTTAAAATAACACCGCTACATTTTTCGTTATATTTAACTAATGCTACGTTCCCAGCTTTGGTTAGAATGAAATTTTCAATTCGTCTGCGCACGCATTTGTATGTAACAGTTTGACTAAATAGTCTGTTGGGTTTGCAAACTACTACACTTTTGATGTACCTCATTTTGGTATTGGAATATACATTTGCCGTAAGATTTCTTGCATGAGAGTCTGAAACCATTAGTGTCATGCCAGATGTGTAAAAGTTGGCGACCCTACTAAGTACTTAAGTGTTTTAATTTCGAAAAAATAATTAACCGGAATATCAGAAATATCGTAAAACTGACAGATTTTTCGCTTAAGTACGTCTTCCTCCCGTCTGTTTTACAGTAAATGCATAGCTTTATTAAATATGAAACAAAATGCCATCATGAGCATTTATGTTTCACCTATTCCAACATTGATTTCAAATCATTATTTCGTGATATGTCTATCCTTCTTTATAACTACGATCGTAGCTTGGTGACACTACAGAGGATTTATTTTAGCGCTGTTTATATTTCCGTATCCACGCTGAGAGTAACCGATCTCTGCGTAGGACATGACTTTTCTTTCAAGTTAATATCAATACGGTCAGTTCAAAAGTATTACAATTACAAATGAACTAATTAATCGAAAATTACAATTACACATTTCACCGTCGATGGAAAAATAGATAGGTGCTGAATGACCGTTCTTGCTTGTTTGATCCGCAACAGGAAACCCTACGGTATGAAACATGGGAAGTACGATATTGCTTAATATTTGTGTTTGTGTAGGTGATTTAAAGAGCTGCAATAGAAAACCCTTTATTTTGGATCAATAGGCAAGTAGTTTAACTTTGGGATGCTGCACGAACACTAAAAAAACAGTGCACCCTCTGAGGGGAAACTGGGCGGAGAAAAGGTGTCAACGTCACCGCAATGAGCTTGCGGCTCACTGGCCGGCTGCAGCCGACTTGCCAATAATGACCAATCACCTTTTTTCCCCACATGAATCTTTTCGGAAACGTTCATTCAGTTTCCCAGTGTCATCACATTTATTCGTTAAACTATTTCTTCGTAGAAAAGCTGCGTCTTTTTTTGTAATTTTAAATGTACTTAAGGTTTTACGGTTGTAATGCACAGCGTAAGCTCTGTGCGGGCATCTGGTTCCTGACCACCCTTCTTTTGTCATTTTATGGAAGAGCAGCCGCCGATAATACGCTTTGGCGTTGCAGACTGTCAGCAGGGACTTTACTGTGACTCGCGGCGCTGCCTCGCGAGTCCGCGAGGACATCTCTGACGAGAGCGCGAAACGTCGAGCGCCGCGCGGACGCCAGTCTCAATCCTGTTGTACTTAACAGAAGTATTTGCGTATTAGCACAGCCAATCACGTATTTTAATATAATATTAAATTTGACAGACCATCTGTCAGTTAAAACGTTGGTTTCTTAACTTCGGTTCATTTTCTTTTTATTTGTGTACAGCTGGCAAGCCTCGAATTAAAAGCCGTAATGTCTTCATCGAGTGACGCTCACACGGCTTCGGGGGAGTGCTGCCCGGCCTCAACTGAGGTGACTTTAGGACCCGCCGTTAACGGTCAGGGTCTGGCCGACTTAAGTCTGGTGGAGATGACCGAGGTGGAGTACACACACCTCCAGCACATCTTTTACTCACACATGGAGGCGGCAGAGCAGAGTGAGCCGGGAGACGCGGGTCTGGACATGGGCTGCGCCGTGTCCTGTCCGGCTGTCCACGCAGTGCAGCCCGATACCCCCACCTCTACTGAGGGTGATCATGCAGCGGCCCAAGCGCCCTGCCCCGGCCCACCTCTACTGAGGGTGATCATGCAGCGGCCCAAGCGCCCTGCACCTCGCAGCGGTCGCACGTCGTCCCCTCACGGGCACAGTCCGGACTTCCCGGAAATTAGAATGATCCCCGGCGGCGATCCGGCCAATGAAAGGACCCCGAATGGCTGCGGAGAGATCCCTGAGCCTATCTTAGCTAGGGCCCAGGGCAGAAGCTTGGTGGCTAGAGGGGGGCAAGGGGCGCCGTCCGAGACCCGCCCCAGCCCGGCGGTCCGGGTGTGTCTGGAGAAGCGCTTCGAGATGCCGCACCTGCAGGCCTCTCATGAGCAGGGGGCAGCGCTAAGCAGGTGAGCCAGTCCCAGCGCCGGTCTGAGGTGCCGGTATTGACAGCCTGGGATCTGAGGTCCCTTATGTCTCCGTTTCAGCTTCCTGTCTGTACTGCACCATCCCTCGGAGATTCTGGGAGTCACTGCTGCCCCCGAGCCGATTAAGTGCCTTAAGATGGGCCAGGGGAGACTGGCGCCCCCCGGGGCCATGGAGGGATCCTTACCGGCACTCGGCCAGGTGGGCAAACCGGGGAGGGGTGGTTGTATTAAAAGTCCTGAAGAGAGCTGGTTGTGTGACCTGCTTGTACTTGTACACGCAGAGATGTGCCTGGCATTCAGCATATAAAAGCTTCAGGATACTGGCCTAGACTCAATAGGGTGCAGTGGGAACCATCCAGATAGATCAGTGTTTCCCAACCCAGTCCTCAGAGACCTCCAGACAGTCCACGTTTCTTCTCCCTCCCAGCTCCCAGCCAATCAAGAACACCAAATACCTGGTACAGGTGTGCTGGGAGGGAGCAGAAAAGTGGACTATTTGGAGGTCCCCAAGGGCACTGAGATGGATGGACAAACATTTGGTCACTTGTAAGTCACTGCAGTGCCTGATCCCCAACAAAAGCTGAAGCTGGGTAGGACCTGTAGCCTCATTTTCCATGTACCTCAGAGCCTGACAGCCGTGCGCCACACAATGGGTCCTGCCAAGTATCCCAGGAACCTCAGCTTTAGCTTCCAGCAGGACTCGCAGCCTCCAAAGATGGGATTTTGCAAGTCTGTTGCTGGACCTGAAGTTTGGGTTAAGCTGGAGGGTGAGTGTTCTTTAATATTTGTTAGGTTTATTTTCCTTTGTTCTGTTAAATATTGTGTATTGAATTTCCCAAAGGCGTGTGCATCCCTGCATCCACTCAGACTTTCCCTTGTGTCTTGCTGCAGACAAGGCTCCGCATAAGCCAGCACTGCCCGTCAGGCGTGCTCGGGCAAACTTGCGTCCAGGGTGCCTCGAGCGTCACACCCTGAGTGATATCCAGAATGTGCTCAGGACGGGAGAAGAGGCAGCTGGCGTTCGCAAGGCTAGTGTGACGGGAGAGAGCTTGCAGCGAAGAGAGAAGCACAACAGCATGGAGCGAGACCGTCGGTAAGGGCTGTCCTATCTGAGCACTCCTCAACCAGCTTGGCATTTGCTTGCTGGGGTTGGGTGGTGTTTATAACCAAGGCTCTGTCTTGTGTATTCTGCTAAGTTAGCAGAATAACCAACTATGTTCAAGTCACTTTAATTCAGCCATGGCCAATTTTATCCGGTGTGTATGCAGGTTTTTGGGATAATCTTTATGTCAGCTGTTCAAACCCAAGTGTGAGGACTCTTCAGCCAATCAGTTCTCTAGTTAGTAATCTGCTACGAAAACTCACATACAAACTGGCCCTTTGCGGATAAGATTGACCACCCCAGCTTTAATTAAACAGCTGCCTGTTTAGCAGTTAAACTTTTAAATCCGATAAGAAAGGAATACTATGTAACATCAACATACACCATTTATACAGTATGATACTTATTAAGGATGGGTATGTACCTGACACAGTTTTTCTGGTGTTTTAAATTGATTGAGTTAAAATGTTTACAGAGAAGGTATTTACACTCTTTCTCCTCATTCTTTGCTGCTGCTGCAGTCGGAGGATTCGAATTTGCTGCGATGAGCTGAACAAGCTCGTACCCTTCTGCAGCTTTGACACGGACAAGGCCACCACATTGCAGTGGACCACTGCCTTCCTCAAGTACCTCAAGGAGATCTATGGTGACAGCCTCAAGCAGGTATGTGGCCCGTGGGGCAAATTACACATGCAGATATTTGGAAATAGACTTGGGTGCCAGGGTATGGAGAAAAAAATAGCCAACACTTGTGAAAATCTGGTTTAAATGTGCCTGAACTTTTTTCTGTTTCTTTATCACCCTGTCTTCTCCTTACAGGAGTTTCAAAATGTCTTTTGTGGCCAGACCGGAAAACGCATAAAGCTGGGCCGTGTGTCTGACCCTGCAGTGCCATATGGTGATCCCAGCAGCCCACATGCCATTCAGCCAGACAAGCAGAATTAAGTCCCTAGTTCACACATCTGGGTAATATGCAATGAGGCTGTACAGTTTATATGTACATAGTAAATCACCCTGGTTATTATCATCAGTATTATTTACGTCACTAACGTTGAAACAGTAGCAGGTTCAAAACATGTCTGGTCATCCTTCATTTGCATTCTTGGCAAAGGTTTTTCCAAACTGTTGCTCTGTCTCTAAATGTTTTGTATTAAGGGTAATTTTTGTTGCATGTTCTTATGGGAAATACAGAAGGGTAGTCTGTACCATTACAAAATTTCATGGTACCCCAGAGGGTACTCTACATTTGCATATTTTCTCTTTACACAAAAACTATTTGTCATATTTTTTGTGTTATCCTCGTAAAACAGTGCAACATGGATCACAGAATCCAAAAGAGGTCAGACTTGAATTAAGCATTTTAAGTTGCTGTATAGTAACATTCCTATAATTAAACACACACACACTTCAGAATTGAACAGATACAGAACATCCACAAAATGTTTAATGAATAATCACCCAAAGGTGGCACTGTTTCTCCATGATAGTGTAGTACTTGATATTAGTAAGTTGTCATTTATTTCTGTTTTAACTCTTTTTAAGTAACAGTTACTTGTAACATGAAGCTTTGGATGAGTTATCTTTATTGCTCATCTGTAGATAAAACAAGGCAGCCCATATTAGCTGGCATTTCTTTTTTCATGTGGTATGGAACACTAACAGTTTGTTAAAAGCTTAAAAATTTCTAACAAGTAAATAGTATTTTGTACTCTGTATTTTTCAACCGACTATGTTGCATAGAATGAGGTGCTCAGACGAGGTGAGTGACCTGTTATTGTGAAGCTTTTTCCTTTCTTTTTGAAATGGAAGAGGCACTGTCTGGATGTCTCTTTGTGGCAATTAAATTTTTTCAGAGATTTATAAGGGAAATGAGTTATTACTGAAAAGTGTTTTTAATTCTTAAAACAAAGTATACTACTGCTTCATACATGTCAGTTGTACTGCACCAATTCTTGTTAGTCTTTAAAGCATGTACAAATATTGTAATTGTTTTATTTCCAAGTCTGTATATTAAATTACTTTTACTTAAAACGTTACTTTCATTTTCAGAATACTGTGAAAAGACAAAGACCATGCAGAAGCAGGCGAGTTGTCTTCTATGCATGACATTCCATGCTGTTTTCATTCTGTGCCCCTTCTGACAGCACCTCCCACCGAGCTCTCCTCCAATGGGCATGCCCCTTCTGAAAGAGCATCTGCAACTAGTTTGAGTTTCCCTTTAGGTACCAGCTTTTAAATTCAGGACTAAGTCTGATCTCTATAATTTTGTCACCTACAGCCACATAATAGCCTTTGTCTTACAATGCAGTTAACTGATGCCATCTCCCCATGAACGCTGTTCACCTAAAGCAGCGGTTCCCAAACTTTCTCTGCAGGGCCCCCCTTTTCTAGATAGGAACTTTAGTGAGCCCCCCTTTTCTAGATAGGAACTTTAGTGAGCCCCCCCTTTCAAACTACACAGGTTCAGATTCAAACTTTATTTGAAATACAAATGAAAGTGAAAGTTCAAACAAGGAGACTTAATGAATGCCAGTGTGTCCAATCACAGCGGTCCAGGTTTTATATAGAAGAGTAAATCTAACCCACTTTTTTGCCGTTACAGCTATTCGTTCTCACGCCTCGTTCCTTTCCCGCTCTCTGGGCTCTGTCGTGTCCGAGTTGTGTCTGACTCCGGCGCTCCGCCTCCTCTTGGGGATTTCGTCTATTCTTCACCAGCTTTCGGTGAAGGTTTTGGCGCTCCGCGTCCCATGTGGAGAGAGACGCGTCATTCTTGGCTGTTTCCAAACCGGGACATGCGACAGTGATCTGATTGACGACTCCGGGGTTTTGTGGAGAAGGCCGCTGTCCTTGTTGATCCCAATCTCTCGTGTTTGGGAATCCCGTAAGTTGCCCTACACCTCCTCGGAGTACACGGATCGCCAACGACTGCGCCCACCGGCCACCTTTTGTCCGATGGCTGCGCCCTCTTCGCCCGCTGGGCTGCCTGCATCTTAGATTCCCTTGCTCATCCGTCCTTCTGACTCGTCCTCTACTAAATCGCCTGCGCGTCTGGGGTTTCCTCGGCACGTCTTCAGGCTCACTCTGAGCCCATTCCGGCAGACAGGCTCGTCGTGCTGGATGCAGGACGGGTTTCTCCGGCTGCGCTATATTGTGGACTTTTCGTGTCTCCTTCCACCACGGTCCATTCTCATGCTCAATCTCTCATCCTCCTGGGTAAGGACATTGGTCTGGTTTCGTTGCTTTTGCCTTCGCCAAGTGCGACGGGCGCGTCGGCGTTTCCGTTTGGGGCTTCGGATCCCCGATTTCATCGTGGCCTGTGTATATCCGGGTTCGAAAACCTACTGGATAGTAGCTTTCCAGGACCGGAGTTGGAGACCCCTGCTCTGAAACTTCCCTTTAAAGGCTTCATTTAGGTTAGAATGATTATATAATCATTAATTTTCCTTAGGCTCTCAGCATCTTAACTCCCAATTTTTTACCTGTTGTATCTGTTGCGTCTTTATATAAATGTACACTGCTAGTGGAAAGTTTTTGCACAAACAAATTTTCTACATTTGCATGTTATTTAATATTTACTAAAAATACACTTAATATTCTTTGCTAACAAACATGTTCACCATTTGGTACCTTTATTAGCAAGAAAATGTCATATTTGGTTCATCAATGTAACCTCCACTAGCAGTTATAACAGCAGAGAAACTTTGAGACTTTCTACAAGGAACAATAAATACTGCTCTGTTTCATGGGATGAACCAGTTGACTAATGCATCTATAGTTAAAGGAGAGCCGAGAAGTTCACTGCTACTCCTGGGTATGATGTTAAACAGTATCCAGCCAGCAAAGGGGACTCCAAATAGCAAGGAGAAGCTTTGCACTCCAGCCACTATAAAAACACTTTACGACAGTAAACAGGCATGACACCCTTCTATCCCTGGAAGTAGCTCTGCTGCAGGCACCCACAGGAAAGCTGCACACATCATGAAGGGGATGGGGAAAGTCTTCTGGAGCCTCATCCCTGTAGAGGGAGAACCTCTGTGTCCTTCCCAATTGACTTTGGGATTGGCCAGGGGTGGGTTCTGTTCCTACTCTGTCTAATGCTTGTATGGGTGTTGAGCAGAGTCATGGGGTCCAGCAGTTGTGGGGCATCTGTTGGGGAAGAAAGGCGTACTGATCTTGACATCCTGATGATGGTGTGATCTTTGTGGCGTCAATGGAGGCTCTGATTGGTGCTCCCGAGAGACTGAGCACAGAGTCTGAGTGTCTGGGATTGCGGGTGTCCTGGATGAAAACCAAGATCCAGGCCTTTAATGACTCCTTTAGGCACAGCCATCAGCAATGTGTCTGTTTGCAAGGGGAATGGCAACCTTATCAACAGTCACCTCAGCAGTAACATTTGTGTCTCTGGTGACTCTTCCTATGAAGTCAGCAGATGGATTGGGAGAACATGGGGGGTCATGAGGTCACTGGAAAGGGGTGTGTGACAATCCCAATATCTTTGCAAGAGGACGAAGGTCCAAGTCTTTAGAGTCCTGGTGCTCCCTGTCATGTATGGCTGTGAGACATGGACGCTTTCCAGTGAGCTGAGACGAAGACTAGACTCCTTTGGTACTGTGTCTCTTTGGAGAGTCCTTAGGTACTGCTGGTTTGACTTTGTGTCGAAAGAGAGGTTGCTAGAGGATTACCTGCATTGTGAGGGAGCCTCTGTTGGAGCACTACGGCCATGTGGCGCATTTCCCTGATGGTGATCCGGCTCGCAGGATCCTCATTGCTGAGGACCCAAGTGGCTGGAGCAGGCAGAGAAGACTCCCACATAACACCTGGCTAGATGGATGGCTATTTCCGGAGGGTGGAACTAGACCATGTGTCTGCCTGGGGGGTCGCCAGCCAGGATCCTAAGGCATTTCATTATGTGGTGGGTGTGGCAACGTGCTGCATCAGTGCATGCCACCCAACCTGACCTGACCTGATCAACACGCAACCACTTAATAGGATGTCAGACATGCTCTGTTACACACTCTTTCCATGTTATAAAGGAAGCTTCTTTCATTTGACTTATATTTTCATTTATAGTTAATCAGATAACATTGTAATGCTTAATAAGAATAGCAGTCTGTTAAAAACCTGTGGTATGCAAAAACTTTTGACTGGTAGTGTATTTTATTGGCATTTTATTTACTTTGAAGTTTACTTTCAAAACAATTTAAATGACAGCTCTTGCGCCATATTTAGTTATTAAAGTCAGTCAGGCCTTTTTGCGCATGTCACATTTGCTTCTCCTGTCCACTGTATCACTTGAAATCTCTAATTACGACATAAGATTAATAATGGTATTTACCTCTACCTGCTCCGGATGCCCTTTGCGTAGCCGTGCTGGTGGCTGCCTCAGAGCCAGCAGGGCACTGAATACCTTAGGGCTTTGGCTCCCAGAAAGCCTGGGTAGGGGTCATCCCTCCAGCGTGTGGTAATGTGCGCTGGGAGGAGCCATTCCTTATTTTAGCCACATGACTACATGATGTCACTGCCTTGGATGTGGAGGGTCAGTGGAGTTGGCAAATGCTGTGTCAAAGTGACATAGGAATCTGTATTAGGCAACCGTACAGGTGGTAGGGCGGCCTTTACATGTCTACCAAGGGAATACATGACAAATAAACGTAAGCCAGTCGCAGCAGCTTCTAAAAGCAATGCAACGTGAAGGGTTTCTAGGCATCCACCTGGTTAAGGTTTTCTCCCTGTACTAGACTGTGGCTTGAAATTCTGGTTGCAGCAGAAGTTCAACCCACTTCTTCCACAGGTTTATGGTGCAGCTTAAAGAGGCCTAACTCTGAAACACTTCCTTCTCCTACTTGAACTCCCCCTGATCTCAGTGAACAATCCCTGTGTAAAGCTGAAGCAGAAGGCTTCAATTTACTTTGAAGTTTTTGAGCTGTCTTAAGACAAACCATCTCTGGTGAGCCTTTTTGATGTTCCATTTCAGTGTATTGCTGATGTGAGTGACAAGAAATCCTAGGATTTCTATGAAAGACTAAGTTAAAATGGCATTAAAATTATAACAAATGGCACAGACCTTAAAATCACAGCCTTTATTGCTCAACGTACAGGAAAGGACTGAGTGGGACGCTTGGAGGGGAGGAGCCTGTGTGGTACATGGTAAGTTTAGTGCTAAGTGGAGCTTTAAACACACTTTTAATCTTCATCAGTCTGAGGTTTCTCATATGGGAATTTCAGTTATTTATAATTAAATTCACTATGAGGTGGCACTGTTGCCTCACACCTCCAGGGCTGTGGGTTCGAGTCCAGCCTGGGTTATGATTGTGGAGTATGCGTGTCCTCGCTAGGCTGTGTCTGTGTGTTCTATACATAACATAAAAACAAAGTGTCAAAAGAGTATTTTATTTAATAATTTCTACAAGACACTGGAATCTACAGACCAGTCATGATATTGCTTCAATTAAATGGAACTCACTATGCCTTGAGAAAATTCAACAGTACCGACAAAAAAAATACATTCATAAAATTTATCTCCCAGACCACATCGACCCATATCAGTTACATGGCAATCTTGTTTTGATTTAAATGAATTACAATAAGCCAGTTTCTTAGTAATGTCCATACACTGTTCACCTTCTTTGTTATTTCCATTAATTCTCTCATCCTTAGGTGACTGGATTAGAATAATCGTTTTATGTGTACTGACTCATCTCATGTCCCCATCTGGCTTTCATTCTGTTTTAGGCCCCATACTGTAACCAGCACTTTGACTCTCTGCTTCTTCATTTAAAGCACAGGGAATCCTATCTTTACTAAAAGAGCAGTGTCACTACGTTTTCATTGGGAGTCACATCTTCAGCCGGAGAGCTTTGAATCTGTACTTTTTCAGTTAAAACTCTGGGAATTGCATCTCCACTCTGAGAGCTGTGAATCAATACTTTTTCACTTAAACCACTAGGAATCACATCTATACCCAGAGAGCTGTGACCCTCTACTCTTTCACTTAAAGCCCTGGGAATCTCACCTATTCCCGGAGAACTGTGACCCTCTAAGGTTTCACTTAAAGCCCTGGGAATCTCACCTATACCCAGAGAACTGTGAACCTCTACTGATTCACTTAAAGCTCTGGGAATCTCACCTATTCCCAGAGAACTGTGACCCTCTAAGGTTTCACTTAAAGCCCTGGGACTCTCATCTATACCCGGAGAACTGTGATCCTCTACTGTTTCACCTAAAGCCCTGGGAATCCCATTTTCACCCAGAGAGCTCTTATTGGCCTCTTGATCAGCTGGAGCATTGAAACTCCTTTTTTCTGTATCTGGATTGATGTGACTCCATGCCATCTCCTCATGGACATTGCCACTGCCCAGTGGTTCATCTGAAGTCTTTGACACTTCACCTGTAAGATCTTGACTCTCCGAATCTTCAGTTAAATTAGTATGACACACGTCCTGCTCACCAACCACTTTAGGACTATCCATATTTTCACATACAGTTTCTGGACTTGCTGCATCTGTTTTACTGTGATTTGTCACATCATTATTATGATTGCCACCCATTGAGTTTTCTATTGGGTTAACCAGTTTAAGTCCCTGCCCCTCTTGCTTAACTGGTGAAATTGCCTCATCTGTTTTCTCTGCAGTCTGCCTCGTCTCCTGAATACTAAGCTCCTTGTCAGTTAGTTCTTTTGCAGCTGCTTTGGTCTCATTGTCTGCACTTTCAACATGATATTTGTCTGTTTCTCTTTCTTCGTCTACAACGTCTGTCTCTGAGGGGCCAGAAGTTTCCATGCTTTCTTCCATTGGGACGTCCACATTAGCTGGGGATCTTTCAGACATATGAGGATTGCAATCCACATGTTTACGTGGATGTTTTCCCTCGGCGTAGCTTTTCTGATCCTCTTTCTGCTTAAGGCGCCTCTGTATCCTTCTCGGACACCACACAAACTCTTCTCGGGGTCGGTAGTGCTGGAATGCAAATTTAAGCAGTTCCCGCCGCTTCTGCTTATTGCGGATGGAGAAGATGAAGTACTCCATCACGCTTCGCTTCACATTCTCAAGGTTTCCCTCGACCAGAGTCTCGTGCAGGAAGAAGCGAACCAGCGGTGCCTGGTATTGCTTGTAGCCCAAGTCCCCCAGGCATTTTAGAATACGGGTGATGCGCAAGTTGTTGTGGGTGTTTCTACCAGCAATAATAATTAAAAAAAAAACATAAATAGTCTGCATGAAGCAGCACAGTACAGTACTGTGTAAAAGTCTCAAGTAGTAAAAGACAATGACGTTTAGGTGATCTGCAGGTTAGATTTAAAATCATCCCAGTCTTTGCAACAACCTTCCCGTACACCAATGTGTTTTTTGCCTCAGCCACTACCTCACCTTGTGTGGCAAATCAGTACCTCATTGACTTATTTAACTAATTAAGTTAGTTCTGTCTATGAAGTACACTGCCACACAGAGGCAAAACCCCATAACTGCATATTTTATCAAAACTGATTATGACGCATAAGACATTACTGTATATCTAATACAGGAAGATGGCATTTTTCCCACAATAACCTCTCTATAAAAATCACATAACTTTCCTTTCATGGATCCTCTCTGAAGCACATATTTCTTGAGGAATTAACTTTTCACTGACCTGTTAAGATTTTTAAATCGTTCTTTCCAATTTTTTGCACGTTGCACCTCTCCCGAGGTCTCATTGACCAGCTTTATGCCATAGAAGTTCAACATGAGCTTGTATGACTTCTTCAGTTTCTTCATTGCATCTTCATTGTTACAGAAGTCCTTATTGGCCAAGAAATATAATATTTGTATTACACTGTGTCAGTATGAGTGAAATGTATATACTGCCCACTCTTGCAACATACCTTAATCTCCTCCTTGGTTAGTTCATAAGCAAAATAATTCATTCCTGCTTCTTGCAATGGAAACAACCTGTGAAATATTCATTTTATATGTAGGATATTCATATGTTATTTAGACTTAAATACAATTTGTGCAGCTTTGCATATAGCATACCTGCATTGTCAATATACCAAAATTTTACTTCAACTTCATATCAAAGATATCAATCAGTCAAAGAATTACTCCTGACCCCATATAAGATTTGTTCGATCTGGGTTTACTCACAAGAGTAATAGCGTAATTGCAGACCAGTAATGTGCTCTCGCTGTGTAGTTCCTGCACACTTTATGATCGGTAAGATGTAAATATCTTAACAGAAGTAATGTATTTCTTACCACTGAATGTAGGAATGAACATACTCAAGTCTTTCATAGTCTCCCCACCACTCTGTGTGAAAATCTTGAATCATCAAATCTGGAACAGCACATCAAGAGAGATTCGGTATTTGTTATAATCAAGGAAGGGTTGCACTTAACAATGTAGTATATTAGTCATGTACCATCAGGAGAGCTGCGTATTTTGCCGAGGTAGAATTTTAAATTCATCTTGTCCTGGAGAGGAAACACACTGTGAGACATGAAGCCCCGGCACCGTGTCGCTTCAGTTTCGTCGCTGTTTTGGTTTAGACTTACGGTCATGCGTTCGTAAACAAATAACAAGTACGTACCATATTTGTCCTTCTGCAAGGTTTCTGGAAATGAAAAGGAGAAAGCTGGATGCTTCATTTTTCCTTTTGCATCAGTTAAGAGTCGAAGTAGTTCTTTAGTTTTTGCATATCTCATCCAAGGTAGTTTAGTTTTTAAAAAGAAGGAAGCTCTCAAATGGAAGCACACGACACAAAAAGTATTAACAACAATGGTACAGCTTTAAGGGGACTGTATGGTGGTGCAGTGGTTAGCACTGTTGCCTCACACCTCTGGGTTCGAGTCTCCGCCTGGGTTCCATGTGTGTGGAGT
>JAODUD010000141.1:183440-193718 GCA_026784285.1 Stomatorhinus walkeri
CCTCTGTCATCATTTTAAGTGGGAGAACTTGCACAATCGGTGGCTGACTAAATACTTTTTTGCCCCACTGTATATAAATGCATGCACAGACCCAAATAAACACATATTCAGTGTGCATAAAACATGTTTCTGTGACCAAAACAGATCAGCTCCTCTCAAGGATGGCTTTTTTTGTTTAGCTAATGGCATCAATATCTGAAATGTGGTGTAATGCATATTTACACAGTACTTTGCTGCGGGCGTTTAATCCTAATCCATTTATAATCCACATCTATTAGTTCTAAGCCACTTCTGTAATTACAGTGAAAACGCCATCATCTTCTAGCCTCCTAAGCAAGTGACCCATGGTGCAGTGAAATTTCAGATGTAAACAGACCTGCCTGCATTAATAAAAGTGGCTCCTTCCTTTGAGCAAATTCCTGCTTGTTTAGTCTTCTGTTCAGCTGGACTCAACTAATCCCTCATTCCTGTGGTTACACTGTGTAAAACAGATGCATTTAATAAAAATTATTAATATTATTTTAAAATGCTTACATTGTGACTGTGGAGTCTGAATATTCTCTCTCTGTGTAGGAGTCCAAGGCGTGTCATCCAGCTAACCAGTGTCTGTGAATTGCTTGTAGTGTAAATGAGTACATGTGCATGCCGTGTGATAGACTAGCATCCTATCCAAGGTGTACCGCAGCCTAAGAGCCCTTCAGCACCGGTATTTAACCTGGGGGGTGTGCCCCCCTTGTTGGGGTGCAAGTAAGGTTAAAAAATTGAGAATTGTTGAGGTGAGGGCAGGCCTATTTGAAAATTGCAATCTTGTGCGTGTGTGTGTGTGTGTGTGTGTTTGTGGGGGAAGGGAGAGTGGAGGAAGAAGACAAATGTATGAACCCTTTGGGACATTGACAAAGACAGTTTGCGTACCACTGCCCTAGAGAGAATAGAAGCAGGTGACATTGGCTATTCAATTCATCGATCCAACCATCTTCTGTAAACACTTATCCAACTGAGGGTCGTGGGGCACAGTTGGTAAGTCACATCCACCAGATCACAGTTGGTAAGTCCATGGGTGCTGCCACCATTAAATCTGAGGGGGACCCCTCACATTTCATAATTATTTGTTTGGATCCCCCACATTTAACATGAAATATTAGTTTTATGCCAGTGGGTCCCCCCCCCACATTCAAAATGCTTCTGACGCCCCTGGGTAAGTCACATCCACCAAGTCACAGTTGGTACGTCACATCCACCACATCACAGTTGGTAAGTCCCCTTTGCTAGGCAGAGATGGGGAGAAATCTTACATTTGTATCGGTTATTTAAAACACTTAGGGGTTTAAACTGTTCCCCCAGGGGGTACAGAAATTTCTTTGGGCGTATTATCTGAATGTGTGTGGGTGAAACATAAGGCTGGATCACAGTAGATGTGTCTCCTGAGGACCATAATTTGCAGCAGAAAATACTGTCTCTTGAATAGCTTCAGAGACGTTAATGTCAAGGCTGAACCATGCGTGGCATGAAAGTGACATTTGCAAAAGTTTCTGTTATAAAGTCAGTGTAAAAAACCCATGTTATTCCATGAATCGCTGAGATAAACTTTTTGTACAGCCACATCTTACACATACTTGGCAAAGGGCTCCAAAAACACTTCATGATTTACAGCCTGTCTGCTTCTCAGCTCTGCTGTGAATTTCATGGTTAAGCGGGTGGGTTGTAATTTTTCTCTCTATACCAGCATTATTGTTGTGCTCTTTTCATCATGTTAGTAAATAATTTCCAGTTGTTTTGAGACCATATAGAGCTTTTCAGCTAGTGTGTTGATACAGTATAAACTTTGAAAAGCATAACTTTTATGCAACCTAATAAAACATGCAGGAAATGGGACATTATGTCTCTGACATTAATAGGTTTACAGTCAATGATTAATGTGGACTGAGATCTAGAACATTCGGTTTCATTCCGGCCACTGGCTGCTTTGATTACTGGTTATTTTGTTGTCTTCTAAATTGCATTGCCCTGTTGCATTGCCCAACGTTCCAGAGTGCGGACACAGCAAGGTTAACTAGCACATATGTGAATGGACCGTCTGTAGACATCTACAGAGTGATGCTTTTGCCCAGAGAGTCCCTGGAGATTCATTCATATCCGGCGACAAGTTTCTGAGCACACCATATGGAAAAAACAGAGACACTGGTGTTTAGATGAAGCACGGAGTGAGACCACATGGATTCAGGGATGATAGAAACAGGTCTCACCATCTACGCCAAGGCCTGAGAAATTCTCTGCTTTGTCCAAGTCACCATTTCCAGTGGCTGGTCAATGTTCTGAACTGTGGAAGAACACATAAGACATTCTCAGTTGCAGCAAATGACTTCCATAGACAATCATGTTCATTCCTTGGAAGAAGTTCTTCAAAACACATCTGAGATATGGAAGTCTGGCCCAGGTCCTGCATACTTCCAAAACACCCTTAAACCTGACATGGGTAAGAGAAGGATGTGAGAACCTCATTACCCCATTATACTGACAGGTTGTTGAATCTAGACCTCAGCCTTCTTGCAGGAGCTCTCAGGCGTATGTCTCAGATACAAAGTACAGCGGCACTCTGTCTTTTGACAACATTAATCCCAATTACAAAGACAGGACTTTAACCTCAAAATAAATCCATTCACCAGGCCTTTTAAGAGGCCACGATCACAAACGGTCAAATGTTTTAATTAAGTAACCCTAATTTTAGGGGATATGTGGTGATTTATTCATTTGTTTGATATCAAAATAAATGCAGATACACCATTTACTGCTGCAGAAGTAATATTACCCAATCATCCATCCATTCATCTATCCATCAATCTTCCACCGCTTTTCCGTGTCAAGTTGAGGGGGCAGCAGTCAAAGCAGGGAAACCCAGACTTCCCTCTCCCCAGCCACTTCATCCAGCTCCTCTGAGGCATTTCCCAAGGCGTTTCCAGGCCAGCCAAGAAACATAATCTCTCCAGTGTGTCCTGGGTCTACCTCAGAGCCTCCTCCCAGTGGGACATGCCCGTAACACCTCACCAGGGAGGCGTCCAGGAGGTATCCTGACCAGATACCCAAGCTACTTCATCTGCCTCCTCTCGATGCGGAGGAATAGCAGTTCTACTCTGAGTCCCTCCTGATTGACTGAGCTTCTCACCCTATCTCTAAGGGAGAACCCAGTCACCCTGTGGAGGAAACTCATTTCAGCTGCTTCTATTTGCGATCTCGTCCTTTCAGTCACTACCCACAGCTCAAGACCATAGGTGAAGGTAGGATCGTAGATTGACTGGTAAACTGAGAGCTTCATTTTTTGGCTCAGCTCATTCTTCAATATGGCAGACCAATGCAGCGCCCACATCACTGCTGACGCCTCACCGATCCCGCTGTCGATCTCCCGCTCCATCCTTCCCTCACTCGTGAACAAGACCCCAAGATACATAAACTCCTCCACTTAGGGAAGGACCCCCTCCCTGACCTGGAGAGAGCACTCTTTTCCCTTTTCCAGCTGAGGACCATGGTCTCAGATTTGGAGGTGCTGATTCTCATCCCTGCCGTGTCACACTCGGCTGCGAACTGTCCCAGTGACAGCTGAAGGTCACGGTCCGATGAAGCCAACAGAACCACATCATCTGCAAAAAGCAGAGACCTAATCCTGAGGTCACCAAACCAGACACCCGCAACACCCTGGCTGCAACTAGAAATTCTGTCCTTAAAAGTTTTGAACAGAATCAGTGACAAAGGGCAGACCTGGCAGAGTCCAACCCTCACTGGAAACGAGTCCAACTTATTGCTAACAATACAGACCAAGCTCTGACACCAGCTGTACAGGGACCGAACAGCCCTTATAAGGTAGCCTGGCACCCCTTACTCCCAGAGCACTCCCCACAGCACTCCCCAAGGGACACGGTCAAATGCCTTCTCAAAGTCAAAACACATGTAGACTGCTTAGGCCAGAGGTCTCCAACTCTACTATCCAGTAGGTTTTCTGTCCCACTTGACTTCTGATGAGCCACACCTGTTCCTGGTATTTACCTGAGAACAGGTGTGGCTCATCAGAAGCAGGATATGACATTAAACCTACTGGATGGTAGCTCTCCAGGACCGGAGTTGGAGACCCCTGGGTTAGGCAAACTCCCATGCACCCTCCAAGACCCTGCGTATAGACCTGGTCCACTGTTCCACGGCCAGGGCGAAAACCACACTGCTCCTTCTGAATCTGAGGTTCAATAATCCGACAGACCCACCTCTCCAGTACCCCCGAATAGATCTTACCAGGGAGGCTGAGGAGTGTTATCCCCCTATAGTTGGAACACACCCTCTGGTTCCCTTTCTTGAAGAGGGGGACCACCACCCTGGTCTGCCAATCCAATGGCACTGCCCCTGATGTCCACCTGATGCCGCAGATGTGTTTCAACTAGGACAGCCCTGCAACGTCCAGAGTCTTGAGGAATTGTGAGCGGATCTCATCCAACCCTGGGGCTTGGCCACCGAGGAGCTTTATAACCACCTCAGCGACCTCTGCCCCAGAAATAGGGGAGTCCCCAGTCTCTGCTTCCTCATTGGAAGGCGTGTTGGTGGGATTGTGGAGGTCTTTGAAGTATTCCTTCCACCTATCCACAACGTTCCAAGTGGAGGTTAGCAGCACCCCATCCCCACCATAACATGTGTTAATGATGTGCCACTATCCTGCCCTGAGCGGCCGGAAGGTGGACTAGAATCTCCTCGAACCTGTCCAGAAGTCGTCCTCCATGGCCTCGCCAAACTCCCCCTACACCGGAGTTTTTGCCTCCATGACCGCCAAAGCCACATTCCACTTGGCCCGCCGGTACTCATCGGCTGCCTCTGGATTCCCACAGGCTAAAAGCATGACGGCATCTCTCACCGGCGGTGTCCACCAGCGGGTTCAGGAATTGCCACCACGACAGGCACCTACTAGGCTCCGGTCAGCCGCCTCCACAATGCAGGCGTGGAACATGGCCTGGGACATGGGTGAAGTACTGCCAGAGGTAGGAGTTGAAGCTCCTTCTGACAGGGGATTCTGCCAGACGTTCCCAGCAGACCCTCACTATACGCTTGGGCCTGCCAGACCTGACTGGCTTCTTCCCCCACCAGCAGAGTCAACCCACCACCAGGAGGTGATTGGTTGACAGCTCGGCCGCTCTCATCACGAGAGTGACCAATACATGCAGTTGCAAGTCCGATGACACGACCACAAAGTCGATCATTTAACTGTGGCCTAGGCTGTCTTGGTGCCAAGTGCACATATGGACACCCTTATGTCTCAATATAGTGTCCATTATGGTCCGTGGCGAGCACTTTAGTACAAAAAAACACCACTTGGGTTCAGATCCTCCAAATCATGCCACTCCAGGTCTCACTGTTATTACCCATGTTAGCATTGAAGTCCCCAATCATTAAAAAGCAAACGGAGTGTGTCTTCATGCCATCTGAGGAACTTTATTGCAACTGGTTAGATAAATACATACAATACTGTGCAAAAGTCTTAGCCAGTCAAATAAAATGTTTAAAGCTCTTTATCTAGGTTGAAAGTATACATTAGCTTAGGAAAAAACAAATTAACATTAGAGCATATGTGTCACTTCGGGCGGCTTCGGGCGGACAGACTCGGGCAGGAGGCGAGATGAAGGGCAGAGGAACGGGTTTATTCAGGGAATCAGAGCAGGAGAACAGGACGGGGCGCAGGGCAGGCGAACGGAACAGGCGGGCGGGAACACAGGGCAGAAGACGGGGTAGCACTCATAGACGCTCAACGAATTACACAGATGACCGATCTGGGGAGACGAACACAGACGCGAACTAAATACACGCAGGGAAGGCAGGCATGGATTGACAACAGGCAGTTACAATCAGGATCAGACACGAGGTAACGAGGGGGGCGTGGCACACACGAGGCTCGGACGGGCGGATCATGACAATATGTAAATTAACAGTAATACAATAAAAAAATATTTCTTCTGTTCTCCAAAAAGTTACTGATATATATTGCTTAAGGGCACCCCAGCCATTCCATGTATTCACTAAATTTTACCATCTGCTCAATGAAATGATGAATTTCATTAATGAAATAAATCAGTGAAACACTGATTAGCTAAACAAGGTTGAGGTAATGGTCAAGTCAAAAACACATTAGTATATTGGCCAGTGTAAATACTGGGGTCATTTAAGAAGTTTTGAAATTAAGCTGATACACTTTGACAGATATATTATCATAGTTTAATCACAGTTTAACACCAACATGATGATCATTTAAACCTTTTTTTGATGGTCTAAGACCTTTGCACAGTACTGTACACAGTGAACTGGCCATTTGAGTAGCACGCATGAATTCCATACAGGCTAGGCTACCTGGATGGCAAACAGATTTATGGACCAAGGGAGACAGTCAGCTTACCTCTCCTTGAGAGCTCACAACATCAACACTACGTTGAAGGATCCAGCAAGTGCTTCTGATGGTTTTATGATTTTAATCAAGAATGCGTCTGATGCTCGCCATATGTGAGGCAGAAATAGGCTAGGAGAGTGTTCTTCCAAACCTCTGCAGAATAATTAAACCCACTTACACTTAATGCCAGCAGTCATATTAAAAGACAGTTCATTTGCTGATTCTGCAGTAGTTGCTTGTGTATCTTGTATTGTGCTGTTTCACAAGTTATGATTCACTACATAAACAGAAAATCTGTCCACAGAATTTGGGAAGCGTGCTCGTCATGTAAGCTGTCCCCTCAAACGAAACAGACTGACGGATCATGTGCTATTTCTTCCCTGGTAGTCCACAGATAACTCACAGGCCATGGAAGGTCTTCAAAATGAACATTCTGAAGCTAATACAGACCTATTCCTCGAGCGGTCAGTGGCAGTCTTTATGATTTTTAAATGATGTTATTTATTTAGGAAGGGTGGTAAAGTCATTACGGGGCCATGTGACAGAGGCATTCCATTTTCCTCTTTATCATGGGACATCCCAAGTGGAATGGCATCTTGTAGAGCAGTCAAGCAGGGCCGCAGTAGAATTCTCTGTGGGGACATTTTGTATGAGACAGAAACATGAGGCCGCACTCTTCCATGAGGTCATCCCAGTCTGTAGTTCATCTTTCAAAATGGATCGACTCAAACTGTGAATTATAAACAGATGGAGTGCTCCCAGATAGTGTTCTTCCAAAGTCCTCCATCAACTATCAACCGCTGTGGACTGGAAGAGGAGAGCTTTCCTTTCGTAAGAGGGAATTTTGACCACATTGTTTTGCATTGGGTTAATAGTTAGTTTAGTCTGCAGTGAGTCACCTCAGATATCCCGAAGTGCTGTGCTGCAGACACCTGCTCTGTTGCTCTGACCCCTGAGGTGATGAGAAGCAATGGTCAGATCCTTTTGTTTATAAGTACTTACCAGTTCATTATATAAATTTATCAAGAGTCGAAGTATAGTACAGCATCAAGCTGCTTTTATGTAAGATATTTATACTATATATATATATATATATAAATTAAGTTTACATGCATTTTTAATAAACTTGTGTCAATCACCAGCCAAGCACTTTGAGTTGCATTTGAGTTGTTTGAAAGGTCCTAAATAAATGAAGTTTGACTGATTAATGGCTCTAACAAAAGTTGCTGTTTGATAAAGAGATTTAAAAATCATCATTAATGGCCCCGATTCATTGTCCAGGGTATGATTAGCACTTCAGTCAACACAAGTAGACAATCCAAAGTGTAAATTTCAAAGGGTTACGTATCGTAATAATAATGCAGTCCATATATCAAAGGCTTACAGTACATGACAAGTAACAACTGAAGAACACTCAAATGACCAAGCGTGAAGTCATTTATTGTGTCTAAAGTTCTTACCAAATAGCATATTTGGTCCAAACAGAGTTGAAAATATGAATTAAACTATAGAGCAACTGGCATTCCAGACGCCTGTAATCTTTTCTGCACTCAGAAGTCATCGGCATCCGTCTATTTTCTTAATCTTCATTCCTCCCTACAGCACTGATGTCCTCGGTGTTTTTCTGTTGAAAAACATCTTCTCCATGGTGAGAAATTTGTCCTGTCTATCAGCTATTGCCTATCAGAGCATTACATCAGAAGACTGTTTTCAAACCTTTGCAACATACATCCTGCTAGGGATCTTATGTTAGATATATGTTAGCTTAGATCATCAAAACCTGTGCCTTTCAGTACATTAGAAGTGGAAGATGGTGGCGCAGGAGGTAATGCTATCATTCAGAGGGCTGCAGGTTTGAGCCCTGATTCCTCCTGACCCCATAAAAGTGTCCCTGAACAAGACACTAAACCCCCAATTGCTCCTGGTGTGCAGGTTGGTGCCTTGCATGGCAGCCTCTGCCACTGGTGTATGAATGTGTGGTATGCATGGGTGAATGTGAGGCATGTATTGTAAAGTGCTTTGAGTATTTATAAGAGTAGAAAAGAGCTATAGAAATGCAGTCCATTTGTAATTTTGATTTTTTTCGTAATATTTATAGTAACAAGACCATAAGACTCTTATTCCATAAGTCACACATATATATTAATTACAAATTGGAGTAATTCTCTGAAATAGCCTTATCAAAAAGCATGTTTACTCAATGTTTCCTTCATTTGTTGATAAAGACAAGCCGTTTATGATCTCATGAGAAGCATAAACCCATGTGGAATGAGTAAGCAGGAGCAGACAAAGTGGAGAGGAGCAGGTACGGGACTAGGCCCCAGCGGGATCACCATTACACAAAGCATGACGTCAGCACTGGAGCAGGCCTGCGACCTGGCAATGAACTGCCGAGGGAGAGAGGAGCGGGTAAGGGAGCAGCCCCAGCGGGATCATCATTACACAAAGCATGACGCCAGGATTGAAGCAGGCCTGCAACCTGGCAGTGAACCGCCAAGGGAGAGAGAAGCGGGTAAGGGAGCAGGCCTGCGACCTGGCAATGAACTGCCGAGGGAGAGAGAAGCAGGTACGGGAGCAGGCCCCAGCAGGATCACCATTACACAAAGCATGACGCCAGGATTGAAGCAGGCCTGCAACCTGGTAGTGAACCGCCAAGGGAGAGAGGAGCGTGTACGGGAGCAGGCCTGCGACTCGGCAGTGAACCGCCGAGGGAGAGAGGAGCGGGTACGGGAGCAGGCCCCAGCGGGATCACCATTACACAAAGCATGACGTCAGCACTGGAGCAGGCCTGCGACCCATCAGCGAAATGCTGAGGGAGAGAGGAGCGGGTACAGGACTAGGCCCCAGCGGGATCACCATTACACAAAGCATGACGTCAGCACTGGAGCAGGCCTGTGAAATGCCGAGGGAGAGAAGGAGTAGGCCATGAGAAAAGCTACTCTGCTGTGCAGACCTGCTGCGGGCACTACTGGATCAGGTTGCTGATCTAAATGGACCTGATCTACCTGGAACATTAAAACGTGTTTGTGACACTTGATTTTGTCACATTAATTATGATCTTAAGACAGATGTGAAATCGGCAGAACTGCTATGTTTATACCTACAAAATCGTCAGTACAGTAAATGTATCAAGGTTACTACAATTTGCCAGTACATGCCAGAAATTTCTTTCAAATAGTTCGTCATGGGACACTGGGACCACACATGCAGACAGGCATCTGCTTGCCAAAATGGACTCCGTCCACATCTTCTGATGAGTCAGAATCCTGATTGTTGTAAAGCTAAATAAGCTAAAAACTGTGCAATACCATGCAAAGCCTCCATACACGTACCATAAAGGAACATCAATATTAATTGCAGAAATGAATGGTGCAGCAAAGCAGATCTTCTGTTATCAGAAATTTTAGAATCAGCACTTTTCTACGATCTTAGAGGTGCCAGAAAGCCTGAACAATTGAAAGATTGCAGCCTTTGATGCTGGAAACGACTCGTGGGGTCATAGAAAGCACAGCAGATTATTCCGCCTCGACAGCTGCTGCACTTTTGGGCTCTTCAGAACAAAACATCTGCAACCCTGGAACTGGGGGAAGGCTCCAGATCATTCCAACAGCATAAGAGAACAGGATTCCACAATCATGTTGTAACAATTTCTTGATAGACTCTTGCAATGATATTTCTAAAGGGGTTAGCAGACACATCTTCCAAAATGATTTCAATGCACTGTTGCTAATGTACTACATATAAGTTATGTTAATAAGTAAAAAATATTATGAAATTCCACACAATTCTTTGTTTTAATTTGTGTGCAAACATTTTCATGTACTTCTCATGAAAAATACCTTATTTTAATTACCCACCTGAAAACTGTGGGT
>JAODUD010000141.1:194287-210761 GCA_026784285.1 Stomatorhinus walkeri
ATGTAAAATAATCGTTAAACTCATTCACTATATCCATTTCATTTTCAATTTTAAGGCCCTTACTATCCTGCAAATTAGTGATTAGCAAATTAGAACATCTGCTGGGATGGATGGACAAACGTGTGTGTCGCCTTTGGAGATGGCACTTGCTTCATGTGGAAGCTAACTGCACCTTTAGAAAAAACATTCACACATTACTACAGTTGTCATCTATAATGCACTGTAGATATCTGCATAAGGCATTATGACGGTCGGCATAAGAATTTAAAAAAAGCATCTATTGAGCATCATAAGGCATTATAGTGTTGTTTATAATACTTAACCAGCTCCAAGGAAGTTCTCATCTATAATGCACCGTAGATATCTTCATAATGTATTATAATGGTGCCTATAAACATTAAGGATGCTTTGTACTTTATTATGAAGGTATGTATAGAGCATTATAGATGAGAGCTTTATAAGGCAGTGATAATGCATAATAAACATGCCTATAATGTGTTATGCCTTTTTATAAATAATTATTCCCATTTTTATGCTTTATGAATGTATTACAAAGTGTTATGAATGTGTTTATAGGTTCTTATAGATGTGGCATTCATAGAACTGTTATCAAAAAATGATTATGCAAAAAATATTGGTGTCTCATTGAAGCTGCCCCATGCCTTGTGCTTCATGGGACCGGTACCAGATGCCCATAACTCCACACTTGATAAGTGGGATGGATGCATGAATGGATGGATGGATGGATGGATGAAGCAAAAAGCATTTAGTGAATCATAAGAGTTGTTTGACTGTAGGACGACACTTAACTCTGGCTAAGATGTTGGAAAAACTGAGTGTGTAACAACAACTATTTAGGATTGAAATATGGCAACATCCTGGATGCAAACATCACACACAGCTTGAATCATTGCATCACTAATGCTGTTTGTGGTCTGGGGGAAAAGCGCTCAGCTTGCCATGGAAATACGTGATCGGTGGTTTATTCGATAACAAAATCAAAATGATGGGGATGGTTTCCACCTTGTAACAGCTGCTGTTTAGTTCTGACACACAGATTGCAGCCAGACAGAAAAGCCTCTCAAGAAGCTGGTTCCCCTTTTCCCATCAGAAAAAAAACTGCGGAGCATAATTAACAGAGACACAGGGGATGGCCATGGAAAATGTTACAGAGATCCCTACACAACCCAGACTCATAGCAAAGTGCTGAGGATAACGTAATCTCTCCGCAGCGATTAGTCAGACAAGAGGCAAGACACGGGGGTCTTGGCAAACACGTAAATCTTTGTGTGTTTTTATGGTAGGTCGTTCCTGGGCACTACAGGACACGGATAATCCTCTAAATGAGATTTATTGTCAGATGGAAGTTGTGGGGCTGAAGGGTAGATGTGAAAAAGAGATTAGTAATGCATGCAACTACTAACAGAATGCCAAGATAACTGCTCTTGCATTGTTTGCTGTATATATAAAAATGCTAATATATAATAGATATAAACTTTTTACTTTATATACATGAGAGTTTAAATATACTGTATGGGAGTTTATCCTCCTGAGACCCAAGGGAAAAAAGTGTCCTTCAATTTTAGGCTATTTGTCTTTGGAGGAAATGGCATCTTACAATTGAATTTTGTTTCAAATTTATTTTTATTTTTAACTTCACAGCATGTCCTCTTTAGTGCACAACAGGAATAAACATGTTTCCTTACATCAGTGAAAAGATAGATGTAAAAACAAAATGTCCACTACAATGGACATAAATGAATGGGTGGGGGTTCAGGAGGATATAAAATGTCCACTGCAATGGACATAAATGAATGGGTGGGCTCTCAGGAGGATATATTCTGTATTTGAGCAACCAACTCAGAGCATGTCATCCCTTCATGCATCTCTAGTCGCAGCCCCCAATGGAATTCGTCACTAATATGCTTAAACATCAGGCTTTGGATCTCACCCAGCATGAGGGAGGGCTTGGGCAGAAATAATGTCCCACCCTAGAACCCTCAATGGTCTTCTTTTTTGCCTGGCCTCTGTGGCAGAGCAGAGAGGATTATGAGGGTTTATGAGGATATAATGCTTGCGGGAACACAGTAGATGACATGGAATCAGCTCCCCAAGCCCCTGTGCTCAGGAGAAAAGATTTAGTGCCCTCCCGCTCGGACCCCATCAAGATGGAACATTCCTCCGTAATTAAACGGTGCCCTGGCTGAAGAAACGCAGAGCGTGCGATTCATCAGCTGGAGCAGTCAAGAACAGAGCACAGAACACTGCACCTTCTGATCACCGTCCCACTCCAGGCTGAGCTCCGGAAAACATGGTTCGGCCACAACGCCCCCCGCTGCAGAGGGGTGGCCATGCATATTAAAACTAACACGCTCTTCCTGGGCGTGCGATGAAGGCAGGACTGCTGACATTCAGAGGAAGGGTCTGTGAGGAAGAAGGGTCCAATAGGCACACGGCTCCACTCGAGGAGGAGAACGAGACTCAGAGGACGAGAGAGGGAGGGAGGGAGAACCTGAGGAGCCTTTCAGAGAGAGAGAGAGAAAGAGAGAGAGAGGGAGAGAGAGAGAGATTGTCGCTTCATTAAGGAGGCCTGGTACCAGCTGCAGGTAGGGGCTCAGATTTTTGTTCCTTTTACCGGGATGCTTAACGTGGGACTTTGGGGGAAAACCTGGTTCTCGAAGGCAATAAACCATACCTGTGCGATTCTACAGAACGGGTTGGCCAGCACACTGTCCTTCGAGTGTGTGTTCGCTGCGCTCGGCGCTACATGCACATGTCGTTTCATCCGAGTGATATTTTTTAAAAGTTAAAAGACCAAATTTAATGGCTTTTCGATAAGTTTTTGAATTGCTTTTCTTCTAAAGCACACGAAGAGACACAGACACTAGCAGCACTAAAAAGTCTCTTAATATGATTAGTTTTAGCTGGGATTTAACTTTGCGACGAGAATTCATAGTGTTCACAGATCCAACTCCGCTCTTGACGGGATGTTTTCACCGCACTTGGTCAGATCCGTGCGTATCAGGAATCCGACAGTCAGCTGATTCACTGAGATCCATAACAAAATGGTAAATGGACTGCATTTATATAGCGCTTTCTTCCAAAGCACTTTACAATAATGCCTCTCATTCACCCATTCACACACCGGTAGCAGAGGCTGCCATGCAAGGCACCAACCTGCATACTGGGAGCAATTGGGGGTTCAGTGTCTTGCTCAAGGACACTTCGATGGGGTCAGAAGGAACCAGGGCTCGAACCGGCAACCCTATAGTTGCCGAACGATACTGCTACCTCCTGCGCCACCATCTTCCCCATCATACTTGTATAATTCCACTTTCCTGTGACTTAATGAAGTGTGATGGCAGGCATGTAAAATTCACCTGCAAATAGAATGAAAGATGAATGAAGATGCAGGTATTGACTTTTCCATTTTCCTTCACATTTACACACCTTTACTGCATCTGCTGATATTTATATAGCACTGTAGTCTCAGGATTTTTCACATTAGGGTCCACATTGCTGTATGAATGTATATAACTATTTATGTATGAAGCAAATGCATCTATTTAACAGCAGCACAACATACACGTAATAGAAATCAACAGACAGACTTGTCAATAGGCTGTTCATGCATGCCATGTATCATTCGTATTACAAAGATAATCAGGGGTCGGTTGGCTGCTTTACTTATCAGCTTTTCCTGTTCTCAGTCTCATATTGTATACTTTTACATACTGTAAATAATTTTGGTAACATTTTACCAATGTAATTGTACACTCTTACTTTATGCATTAATTAACCAGAGACTACGTGTTAGTTACATACTGATCCCATATTCATTCATCATTAATAAATCATGTGTTTCATGCAGAAATGTTCAAGAAATGCTACTGTTCTTTTCACTGTAAAACATCAGCCCTCCTGTTTCAGATCTGTAATGTCTATCTGCTGTATTACACTGATTAGCAGACGGAAAATGTATACAGATACCTGAAGTATAACAACAGAACCCCCATCCATGTTTGCATAGAAGATTCATAAGCAACCTGTTATTACGAAAATCTACTGAAACCCAAGATGTTTTCATTTAACTGGATGTCCGGCTCTGCCAGTTCACTATGGCTCTGCTGTAGTAAATTAGAGCAATGGAAAAATCCACTCTACAGACATACTTTGGATCTCATGCAAGGAAAAGAAAGTCAAATAGCAGCAAATCTGCGCCAAGGAATGTGATCAGTTTGGTCTAAAGTCAGATCTGTCTGTCTTATTCTTTCTTATACGACATGTAACCTGATTTTTCTCTCATGGAAAAGTCTTTGTATCATAATTCATTTACCAGATATTACATCTAAACTCTTCATCCTTACATTTAACAAACAAAAACAAAAGCTAGGAGAGGAAGCTTTGTTTGCTAGGTTATAAGTAGTGTGCATTACGTTTGTTTTTATAAAAAACAGCAATCTGGTCTCTTACATCCTCATGATGCAAAGTATATAATGTGTAATTCTTGGAACACAGAGTCGCCACGTTTTATTGTCCAGGCATGTTTTTTAGCTACTCTGTGTTGCTTGAGGTTCCTTGGCATGTAGACACATACACACACACACACATGCCATGGAAATAAACAAGCACTCAAATCCTCAGCCTCGATTCCTTCCTGACAAGGCAACTGTCACTCAGCCAGCGAGCCAGAGCCAAACATCTGCAGATTATCCAGTCCCGCCCTCCTAGGCTGCCACAACCCTGGCTTTGTGTGAGACCCACTGCTGCACAAATATCTCCTCTGCAGCTGCTTTTATTAAGATATTATTATGCGATTGAGCTGCATCATTCAGCTAAAGGTTTGTAGCTATGGTATTGTATTTTGCCTCTAGCTGCTCTCTGGTCCAGACAGTACCCCCTACTGGTGGAAGCAGTAAATCTTTCAGCACAGCATCATTCAGATTTCCTTCAGTAGATGGGCATTACATCCAGGGTGCAGTTTTGCCTACTGTTTTGCCCAGGAGAGATCTCAGACCCCTCTATAAAGGATGGATGGATGGATGGATGGATCGAAGCAAGAGGCTTGTTTGGGGAGGACAGCAAAGACATCTTTAACAAAAACAATGAGGAAGGAAACACAGAACTGTTGTGGAACTAAATGTAAGGCAGGTCACAACGAGGGCTGAGGGCTTGGGGATCTGCGGTGTGGGACAGCAGAAATGAATGGGATCGTCACCTGACCTCGGTGTGGCCCACGACGTCCATGCACTCCAAGTCTTGTGGCCTTGTTTAGAAAACACTGTTACTGTAGCTACAGCAGAGGCTTGCTGTGTCGGGTGCACAGAGAGGCCAGGCCATGTGTAGAATGAATCTTCCTGTCACATGCTGATCTATGGCCAATCAGATTGGCCTGTACAATGAATATTTAACCCATGAAGCTGCACCAGCAGTGGGATAATGACTGCCTCCAGTCTTATGATAAATCTGTTAACAACCTGGCCAGATGTGGACCTCCAGGGCGTGTCTGCACAGCCAGACTGGGACAGCAGCAGGAGGTTCCAGGAGGCACTATGCAGCCCCTGTTTTATGACTGAACCACCCCTCAACTGAAATCAACTGCCAAATAAAACATATATGAAAACATTAAGGGCACTACATTTAATTAACTGCTAGGATCAGGCTGAAAACCAAAGCTTTTCTTCTTGAAACATGAACAGCCAGTCATATAACATTATGCCACATTTAGTTCTATAAAACATAAGAGCTAAATTACTATGTGAGTTTAACTACTGTTTCCTGGTTACAGTTTCAAAATTGTAATTAAACATATTGCATTATATTTACTTAGTTTTCAAAGTCATAATCCTACTGTCATGGCCATAAGTTTTAAGATTTATAACACAGGTATTGGTTTTCACCGTTTGCTGCTTCAGTGTTTGTAGATCTTTTTGTCAGATGTTTCTGTGATATACTGAAGTATAATTACAAGCATTTTATAAGTCACAAAGGCTTTCAATAACAATTACATTAAGTTTATGCAAAGAGTTAATATTTGTAGTGTTGGCCCTTATTTTTAAAGACCTCTGCAATTTGCCTTGGCTGCTGTCATTCAACTTCTGCGCCACATCCTGACTGGAAGCTCATTCTTATATAACTAATGCTTGGAGTTGGTCAGAATTTGTGGGTTTTTGTTTGGCCACCTGCCTCTTGAAGATTGACCACAAGTTATCAATGGGATTAAGGTCTGGGGAGTTGACCATGGACCCAAAATGTTGATGTTTTGTTCCTGAAGCCACTTAGTTATCACTTTTGCCTTATGGTACGGTGCTCCATCACGCTGGAAAAGGCATTCTTTATCACCAAACTGTTCTTGGATGGTTGGGAGAAGTTGGTCAAGGAGGACATTTTGGTATCATTCTGTATTCATGGCTGTGTATGAGTGAACCCACTCCCATAGCTGAGAAGCAGCCCCACACATGAATGGTCTCAGGATGCTTTACTGTTGCCATGACACAGAGCTGATGGCAGCGCTCCCCTTTTCATCTCCAGATAATCTTTCTTCCAGATGCCCCAGACAATCAGAAAGAGGATTCATCAGAGAAAATGACTTTACACCAGTCCTCAGCAGTCCAATCCCTGTACCTTTTGCAGAATATCAGTCTGTCCCTGATGTTTTTCTGGGAGAGAAGTAGCTTCTTTGCTGCCCTTCTTGACACCAGGCCATCCTCCATAAGTCTTCACCTCACTGTCCATGCAGATGCACTCACACCTGCCTGCTGCCATTCCTGACCAAGCTCTGCACTGGTGGTGCACTGAATCTGCAGCTCAATCAACTTTTGGAGACCTTGTTGGACTGGTCCTGGCGCTTGATGGACTTTCTTGGACGCCCTGAAGTCTTCTTCACAACAATTGATCCTCTCTTGATGATTCAATAAATGGTTGATTTAGGTGCAATCTTACTTGCAGCAATATTATTACCTGTAAAGCCATTTTTGTGCAAAGCAGTGATGACTGCATGTGATTCCTTGCAGGTAACCATGGTTGACAGAGGAAGAGCAATGATTTCAGGCAACACCCTCCCTTTAAAGCATCCAGTCTGCTATTCTAACTCAGTCAGTCATGACAGAATAATCTCCAGCCCTGTCCTCATCAACACTCTCTCCTGTGTTAACTAGAGAATCAGTGAAATAATGTCAGCTGGTCCTTTTGTGGTGAGGCTGAAATGCAGCAGTTATGTTTTTTTTGGGATTAAGTTCATTTTCATGGCATAGAGGGACTTTACAATTAACTGCAATTTATTTGATCACTCTTCATAATATTCTGGAGTATATGCAAACTGCCATCATAAGAACTGAGGCAGCAGACTTTGTCAAAATTAATATTTGTGTCATTATCAATACTTTTGGCCAGCGCTGTACAGTAGTCTAGCTGCAGTACTAGCAATGCTGAAATTGGTCACTAGGTGGCACTTGTGCATCAACCGAAACTTTGGCAAGGCGTGTTTATCATGACGTATTTTCAAACTGTGGTAGCCAATTTCATACCACTACAAGTAAGATGGTGCATACTATTAAGTAAGGAAATACTTAAAAACAAAATTTAGTCAGTGTTTGCTTTTCGTCAAATCAGTGTGAGCATCACAACATATCTAACATAACTACAAATGAAATGTTATGCAAAATATTTTCTTCAGAAGTGATTAGGGTGACTGTAAGATCGATCTCCTCTGTGTATTTAAAAAATATTTTAATGATATTTATATCTGGTATTAAGTTAAAATCAAGCGCAATAAAAGGTATTTATACATTCGCATTTTGTCTGACTGTATTGTGTAGAATCACAAACGGGGGCAGCTCACAACAGACTGGACCAGGTTTTCAGACCCCTGCATGCGTTTGTTAACACTCTTATTTGAAATAAGATTTAACTGCCTTTATGTGTGATGTTGCATATGATAATAACATATTTTCAGTCTATGACGCTGAAGTTCAGGAGTAGAAATCTCACCTGTTTTTTCCTTTCCACTAGGACTAGGACCATGAAGGCTGGGTTTGGATATTATCTTCTACTAATCCTCTTGCTTCTTAGTGCAGTCTGGGCTCAGAGGCCAAGACCACGGCCAAGGCCGAGACCAATTCCAACCAGAAAGCCTTTGCCCAGTGCTACCCGAAAGCCTTTTCCCAGTGTTACCAGAAGGCCAGTGCCCAGTGCTACCAGAAGGCCTGTTATCCCCGAGGTTGAACCCTCAGAACCTACAGACTTTCCACCTCTAATTCTGGGCCCACCATCTATTTTCCCAGATTGTCCCATGGAATGCTTTTGCCATCCCTCTTATCCTGACTCGCTGAACTGTGAAAACCGGAACATCCGTCAGATCCCCTTAATCCCATCCCGCGTACAATACCTATACCTCCAAAACAACTATATTGACGAGGTGACATCCGAGCCGTTCAAAAATGCCACCGAGCTCAAATGGGTTAACCTAGATAACAACCGTATCCGCAGGGTGGAGCGGCAAGTCTTTGAAAAGCTCCCCAACCTCCTGTATCTGTACATGGACAAGAACAACCTAAAGGAGGTTCCCAACAACCTGCCGGCAAGCCTAGAACAGCTGCGCCTCAGCCACAACCAGATCACTAAAATCCCAACTGGCCTCTTCAACAAGATGGACCACCTGGTTTTGCTTGATCTGCACCATAACAAGTTGAGCGACAGTGACCTTGGCAAGAATGTCTTCAAGGGCTTGAGGAACCTAGTGCAGCTCAATCTGGCCCACAACATCCTACGGAAGATGCCCAGTAATGTTCCCCAAAATATCTACCAGCTATTCCTGGACAGAAACAACATTGAGGACATCCCTATGGATTATTTCAAGGATTTCCACAACCTAGCCTTCGTCCGGCTTAATTTCAACCAGCTGAATGACAGAGGCATCCCCAAGAGGGTCTTCAATGTGTCCAGCCTCCTGGATCTGCATCTGGCCCACAACAACTTGAACTCTGTGCCCGCTTTCAACATGCATTTGGAACACCTATATCTCAACAACAATAACATTGAAAGTAAGTCAAATCATATTATTACTATACAAGATATGTAACTTACTTTATAAACCACACAGCTGTGGCAGTCACATTTCTGACATATGTAATTATTGTTTATTATTCAATAATGTGGACAAAATCTATGCTGTGTAATTTGGAGAACATTTGAGCTGGCCAAACTTCCCATACTAGTTTCATGTGGTATTGCGTAAATGCATAAATAGGAATTTCTGTCTTTATCGGTCCAAAAATAAACCACGGAAGTATGATTTCCTAATCAGGCATTTCTGGGTGCTGCCCCATGTCTTTCTTTCAGTGATTAACGGCACAGAGCTCTGCCCATTTCCTGTGATGTCCATCGAGCCACACGACGAGAGCCTACTTCCCAAGCTGAGGTACCTGAGGCTGGATGGAAACCATTTGAGTCCCCCCATCCCCCTGGATGTGATCATGTGCTTCAGGAACCTCAAATCGATTGTCATGTAGGGCGCCCCCTAGCCCCTGCAGTGTGGCATCGACACTCACCAATATTCTGAGACGGGTCGTGTTTCCTTCTTGCCGTATTGGGTCTGTGGATGCAGCTTGAGACTTTCAAGAGGAGAGCACGAAACCTGAAGAAGCGCATATTTCTGTGCTAAAAGCAGGAATCTCTCTTGCTAAATTATTCACTATCAAAGCACAAATTGTATTATTTAGATATTAAAACACAAAGCTGAATTTCCTGTTACTTTTTTATTGAGCATGGATGTACTTTCTGTTACCATATTACTTGTTTCTCTGCATTTTGTTTTTGTAATGATGATGGTAATACAAGAAATGGGTGCAATAGACTTAAAAATAAAGGTACATTAACTGACATACTGTAAACATACAGAGTAGTTACGGTGACCGGCTGATTTGTACATATTCCTGATCTGTAAAGGCAGACTAAGGACAGAAATCCTGACTTGAAACAAAAAACTGAAAATGGAGAAAATCCTAATATATTTAAGCAGTTGGGCCAGAATTACATAAACACACGTGACTACCATGTAGTTGAAATGTCCTCAATGTTCCTATGTTTTTAAGGTACTTCGTGTAAAAAAAAACAAAAAGAAAAAAACAAACATTTTTATCCTTGTTTTGTAAAAATAAGTTCTGTATAAATTAGGTGCGTGATTCAGTTCTACATTTGCAAATACAATCTTGTCACTTTTTGGCATCTACTAGAACTGTATCTGTAGCTTTGTAAACAATAAAAAACTAAATTTGGCGTTTTTGATGACTGAAACTAAACGTGATTCATGAGAAGCAAAGCTGTCTTGATGTGAATATAAAAAATATATAACTTCTTGGGAGTAAGAAAAAGGTGTTATTTTGTTGTATACAGCATTTGTGGAATAATTATTCAAAGAATATATATTTCCATCAATCCATCCCCTGTGCCCATTTACCCTATTCAGGGTCACGGGAGGTCTGGAGTCAGAGGCTACAAGCACAAGGCGGGAACAAACAAGCATGCTTTATTTGCCATTTGCACAAGTTCAGGTACAGAACGCTTCTGTTCACTAACCCCATCTTGCTCTCCATATGTTTGGGGGTCACAGCGCAGTGGGAGCTAACGTGCAGCACCTCTGGAGCTGGGTTTAAGGGCCTTGCTCAAGGGTCCACAGCCATGTGACTGTCCTGCTGAGACCAGGGCTCAAACCAATGAGCTTCTGATCGAAAGCATAGGGATGGCGGTTCTTAACTCGAAATGTTCCTAAGTCGTCATTCAACATAATTTTCAGGGTATACAAAGAACTAGGATGTTGGGAGTACGTACGCTACGCTGCTGAAGGCGGAATTGGCGCGCAGAAAAGAAACTTGATGTTGTGGACAGGAAATGGGAGCCCAACGAACACAATTTGGACTTACGGTCCTTTTCTCCTTTGTATCTCTGAAAGTTCGTAAGTTGAAAGTTCATAAGTAGAGGAGCGTCTGTGTGTGTGTGTATATATATATATACATACACACACATACACAGTTAAACCTTCAATATTTGGGCACCTCCCTCTAACAGGCAGCTTTAGGCACATGCATATGCAAATTAATCTTACACAACCAGCAGCTGTGCAAAATCTATGACCAAAAAGGGAAGCATAGTGTCATGTCCCTCCAAAATAAGCTTGATATCATTAAAGAGATATGACACGGAAGATTACAGAGATTTGTTGTAGACCATTTTGGAGTGGCTAAGTCTACAGTAGGGGATATTTGGAAGAGTAAAGGAAAAACAAATTGAGGCGCATGTGACAACTACCGCTAATCCTGCATTACCTAAGAAGCATTGCATTGTTAGCGATACACGTTTCCAAAGGCTGGACAAAGCTTGTTGTGTGTTATTTTAAATCATTTAAATTTTTTTTTTTCCTCGTTAATGTACACACAGCACTCCATATTGACAAACAAAAAAAGGAATTTGAAATTGTTGCAGATTTATTAAAAATCTGCAGTTACTTTGCAAATCTTTATAACTAATATAGACAAATTTAATGACAGAGGAACTAGCTGACACGTTGACTGGAATTCAGTCAGGGTGTCTGAGAGCTTGTGACAGTTAAGGGATGTGGGAAAGGGTACATGCCCGTTAAAAAAAGAAACAAATGTAAAAAAAATTCAAATAGGATGCACCATATTGGCTGCATTTGAACTTTGAAGCAAGACGTTTTACACCCAATCATAGTATTGTGTTAACAAACAGACAAATATTAGGCTGTTGTGATAAATATTGAGGCATTTTGATGAGTGGTCTTGACTGGTCTTGAAATAAAATCTGTAGTCCTCTATGTCCGAGACCGAGACAAGACCGAGTCAAAATAAAATCAATTCTAAGGTAAGACCAAGACTGAAATAAGTGGTCTAGAGATTATAGAACATAAAACGGTATAACAGTGCAATAAACTAATAATTTCTGTATAAAGTCACAGTAGTGACCAAATGCAGCTGATATTCTGAATTTTGTTATGCAACTGTCAATTTTTCCAATGGTAAGAGAACCTCAGCATTAGACCACAAGAGGAGAATATAGCAAAAAAATTACAAATTTACAAATCATGTCTGACTAGATATGATGTTAACATAGATCCCAGTTTAGAATTTAACAAACTAATGACAATTTGAGTAAAAAATGTGTACACAGGTAAGTTTGAGACAATATACTGGTGACATACACTTTCCAGAAGCATTCTTATTTGTCATTGCGGCGATCCACAGAAGAATCATGGAACGATTCAAACCCACTAGTTCAGCAGTAGAATACTGTGTTGGAGCATCATGTCTAAGTATCACATCTCAAGATGAAGTACTTTCAGGTTATCTCTAAATTGTTTGATCTGTTTTGCTCATTTTCTCACTTTCCATTTTGACACTTTCCAAAGATTGGCCCATTGCAGTTTTTGTATAGTCAAAAAAAAAAAAAACATCCCCTGTTGATTTGTGCAGGGAAGTAACTCAGTCGAAAGGCTTTTACGTCAATGGACTGTTTTGCTGAGCCGTTCCTGCACTTGATTGGTAACCTTGGATCATTAAGCAAAGTCTAAGCAAATATTTCCATATCTATACTCACTGACCTTTTCCTCTTCACCTGCCTCTAAAAGCACATTGCTCTTTCTCATGCATCTTCCTCTCCATCTCATTCAGCATAGAAACATGTCCTCTCCTCAAGCGAGACCACTGAACGATCTTCATGTGGGATATAGCTACCAGGGGAGGTTAGCATTGCATTTCTTAATCCTGAACTGGGATCCTTACGCTAAATATAATAATAGGGATAGGAAAAACTAAAAAGAGTCTTGCATTTTTTTCAAATGGATGTCAGTACTATAGCACAGGCCTATAGACATCTAGGGGTGGAGAGCAGAATTAAAAGTCAGTTTTAAAATATCAGTTTAAACACAGGATATTTTGGTCACATTTGTTATTTGTAATATATTTACCCAAATGCACATGGGCCGAGTTTGTTAAGGGATTGACAAGCACGAGTCTGGCACAGTGCTAACATGAGTGTGCAGAGGCTTTTCCAAAACCATCCCAATCTGCAAACATCGGACGGATCGATTGATGAATTCTGGAAACATGAGAGGTCATAAAAAATTAGTTTTTAATGAGTTTGGCTATATGCAAGATTGAGCAAATGTTGCAGTAATACTGATAACATTCTCACACATCTTTCAGGTCAAACCGAATTACCACAAGTAGAGTAATGGGTATTAATAATTACATAAATGGATTACAGAGGCTATTTCTGCCTTGCTCACAAGAATGTAAATTTGGGTTTCATGACGTCCCTTCCAATATTGTTGGAGAACCGTGTGTGTTTAGGAGTATGGGGGATTCAGGGCTGAATTGGCTCCTACCACTGATTAAACAAAACCAGTACTATGCCTGCTCTGGTCATACAAACACTTGGATAATGTTCTCAATTGAGAACATTGGATGTGTTTTCCCTCATTTAGCATAACAGATGTTACTGGTGTTACTGACTACTCTCTGTCCATTGTTGGTGTAATTTTTTGGGAAATCATAATGTTCCCAAACTCCTGATTTAAGTGACATCAGAGGGTCTTTGAGTAGACTCAATTAGCATAGTGTGTTCTGTGTTGAACATAAACTTTTAAATTTAGGTTTTGCTTTTTGTCAACAAATTTATTTCACTGTGCGTGCCAAACCGAAAATGGTGTATCCGAATGACACGCTACGAATACTTGTACTGTTACAGCCCTTGTGTGTACTTGCTGTCCTCAGATTCTCTAAGGAAAAAAAAAACTATTAAATTGGCAAACAAATATTGATATAACATTGAATAAGGAGTTCTCTGCCAATTCCCACCACTCAAATCACACATCGGGTTAGAGGGGGGCACCTGTTGGAAACAAATAGCTACCTCACTGAGGACCTTCAAACCAAGTGACTTTTTGATTGGGCATCCGAAAAAAAACCAAACCCGCCCCCTGCATAGAGAGCATGATTTGTGCCCCTTGTGTTATATATTTATTAAAATACAGTCAAGCAAATTTTACCAAGTGTTAATACAAGCCTCCCCCAGCTGTGAGTATTAAGTGATTACAGTATGTCTCACGAAGGTTTCTGAAATAAGCGAAACTTTAGAGTCATTAGTAATACTGTGTCGCTTTTAATATTAAAACTTCCTGTTCGCTCACGGGAGGAAGGTGGCGAGACGTCGATGACAAATAAATATCCACCGAAAGGTGTAACTGAAACGTTTCGCACTTTTTCCTGCTTTGGCACATTTACTGGGGCGCAGTTAAATTATGACTAATTATAATAAGTTATACTACTTTTTATTATTCGCCAGTTAACGTATTCGAAGGAACTTCTGGGAAACCTGTGCTCGTTTAGTGGAACTTCCTCTGAGATGAAAATAATGGGCTTGCTGTCACTGTCAGCCGATCTCACACACACCCTGGTCTGGGCTGCCCTGGAGCAGCGCCAGCGCTGTTTAAAGACACAGTTCGCATTCCTCTCCTGTCAGTCATCCGGAGCAGAACGAGAAGCTCGTCTTCATAGGCATCTCATCAAAACTGGGTGTATTCACACAGAAATCCGAAAAACGGGGAAATGTATGGCATTATAAATAAATATATGGAACTATAAATAAAGTTATTAATTTGTAATTTACTGAATCACGTTTTAGAATACAATAGGGATACTTAAATGTACATTCACCTCACATCAGCTTTTACCGGACAAGGTGGCATAATATATATACAGAAAATGTGGAATTCTATTTTGATGAACATCTCTAGTATTTTATGCAGATGAATTTGTATTCATGTTAACTATATAGATACTGTATTGGGAAACATATCGCTCCTTTAGCATAAAAAATTCGGAAAATATGACATTTAAAAGCATAACAGATCCTTCCTTCCCTGCTGGTTGACGGTGGTATGGCCATATAGGCAAAGGGCTGTCATTTATGACACAAGTGAAATTAATTTAAATTTTATCCATTTACTCATTGACCTTCCTACCGCTTACCCAGTACCCTGTAGCAGTGGGGAGGGCAGCCTGGAACCTATCCCAGCCCAGCCACAAAAACGAAACTATGTATAGCCTTTTAATTAAAAAGACATATGCATATGTATTACTCACATATTTGTGATTTTCAAGTGAAACAGATTTTTCAATGTGAACAGTTTTTAGTTCAATATATATGGCACCAATAATGCAGTACAATCTCTATTTAAGTTATAATAATAAAATATAAATAGCAAAGACAGTTAAAAACGAAGTGAATAAGACCAACTGTCCACCATTACTCTCTTATTACTACCCATTGGGGTCACACACTGGGGTCACATAATGACCTTAACTGTTTAAGCCATTGTGCTATTATGGTGTCATACAAAATCATTATAATTATAATTATTAAAGATAATGAACATATCTCTGACACACACACACACACACACGTGTAGTTAATTATAATTCGCTCTATTGCAATGTCAGGGGTGAGTAAATATGACTCTTATTAAATTACTTGTGTGAAAACGTCTCATATGAAGAGCTGTACACAAACACAATCTCAGCTACCATAAGAAAAATGTCCTACAAAAGCACTGGTGACAGTGTCATACGCCATGAAACAAGGAATCATCATGACCTTAAGTGACACATAAACATTCATAAACCATTCACACACAGCTTATAAAGCTTATTGTAATATTTTGTTTAATTATGATTTTCCAATAACAACAGTTGCAGATTGCTGCTGCAGTGAATTTTGCATGTGTGTCATCTCCAGTACATGCAAGTGCGCTATTCAGCTGCATGTAGGTATGCTATCCAGTCTCATGTAGTGATGTCACTGGCATCAGTATCCAAAAGCGAAAGCAGTCAAAGATTCGCCCACACCCACCCACATGTGGCCCAGACTCCCCCGCGGGCTGATTTCCTGCTCTGATAGCACATCATGGCACCTCAGTGAGAAGAAAACTTCAAAGGCCTGCTTTACTCCACAGTTCCTAGAAAGGAGGAGAGAGACTGAGAATCAGGGAAGAATTGGCCTATTTTTCCTGCTTGCTGTACTTTCCTGATGAGACATACAGGCATGCAGTAATACTATACATACCCAAATACATACTACAGATAACCAGATTGAAAAAGAAATGTATGGATGGATAGCTAAACAGATATATATCGAAACACATGTATTTTAAGAACTCATCAGAGGCAAATGAAATTTTTAAAAATAATATTGAATATACCCTGAACAGAATCAGAATAAATTTATATGTATTCTGTTTGTGTGTGTGTGCATTTTATATATATATATATAAAATGCACACACACACAAACAGAATACATATAAATTTATTCTGATTCTGTTCAGGGTATATTCAATATTATTTTTAAAAATTTCATTTGCCTCTGATGAGTTCTTAAAATACATGTGTTTCGATATATAT
>JAODUD010000141.1:231406-284948 GCA_026784285.1 Stomatorhinus walkeri
TTTCTCAACTTTCACTTTCTTATCTTTTTTCATTATTGCGGTAGTGTTTGACAGTTCTGCTAACTGCATACAATGCGACAAGTTCGTTGAGGGTTTTCCTGCAAAACTTAAAGAACTTCGAAAAACTTTTTCAAGGATAAAGAATTATTATGTGAGTATTACGAATATGCATGTTACATGCTATGGGCTACATCTTAATCTTAAAATTCTTTAACACAGTTATGTAAAGTTTAGCATAAATTATTAATTGTTTATAATAACAAATATACCCATTTTCCCTATTTTCTTTGTTTCCAGGAAGCCAATGACAACACAGACACTGCACTACTCGATGACACAATTCTTCAAGACTTTAAAGTAAGTATTTTTTTATTATTACTTCAATTATACCTGTCTAATATGTTTACATGTACATAGGGTATCAGCGGTGATCTAATGCAATAGCATTTATTAACCGATGGGGCCTCGTCGGATCTTGTTAATGTCAGTGAAACATGACATCTCCATACGCGAAAGCAAACGCGCTCTGGCATGAGCAACCTGCAGAAAACCTGGCTTCTTCTGCTAGCAATCCCTACATCTGGAGTGGGCTGTGGGTCATGATCTAACCCCCCCCGCCGTGTCTCTGTAGAGTCCCTCCGGGTGCCACGCAATGAACGACATCCTTCGATTTTACCTGGACACGGTCCTGCCGACGGCGGCCACGAAAGCGCCCCGGTTACATACGCCTGATATCAGCATCATCTCAGGCATCTTCAGTGGCCTGAAGAAGGACGTAATCGCCTGCGTAAGTGTCCTGAGACCCGCACCGCCCTCCGACTGGGAAGCGCATCCTGGCACATCGAGCGGCTCGCAGTCAGTCGGGATTGTAAAGGATCCGCTGACAACTCGGACGCGCACTTCAGCGCAAAGGCTCGTCCTTCTGTGAAATGAGCCGAACGCTGTATCAATATTTCGCGTTTGCCTTGTAGTCTTGCTGATTCATCTTGATTTTTAGGTTGAGTCAGTAGCGGTTATTTTTTTGCGTCTCACTTTTGAAAAATATCGAGCCTTTTTAACGCGGGGAGCTATTAACCATGGTGTTGAGAGCATATCCGTCTTTAATATTTTAAAAGTCTTATATTTATGGTAGTTTTCTCAATTATAAATAATTTTGTTACTAAAAATACAGTATTTAATAAGTTATCACATATAATTCTACTGTGTAATGGTAGTTTGAGTGATTTAAACACCATGTGTTATAAATTCTGAAAGGCATATACGTGGCTCTATTCATTGTTCATTTTTGAAGTGGAACATGATCAGAATAGGACCGGTCCTATAATAATAGTATGTTAAATACACAGCACGATCTGCATTTATTTCTGCCTCATCACAAATCACTCATTTGAGACGAAACAGTGACAATACTACTCGATGCTCATTTCTGTGTTTTTATTCTTACAGAAAAAATACTTTTCCTGCAAGAAACCCTTTTCCCTTGAAATCATCACGTCTACATACAAACACGTAAGTGTCAGCACGTGCTCCTCTAGACACAGCGAAGAGGCTCAGTAGCGGATTGCCTTAACCGCTGTTACTGTAGTAAGACCTTGTGTTTATATGACTCCATACTGACCAGTCTGTTTTGTCTCTTTACAGATGAACGTTGATGGACTGAACAAAGCCATGGGGGAATTGGACTTGCTCTTTAATTACATTGAGGAGTATCTGGTTTCAAAAAGGAGCAGAAAATGACAGCCTGCTACTAGACTGGCATCCTGGACCAGAACAAAGCTTCATATTAAAGAACTATCACACTAACTAAATCCTTAAACATTTTTAGCTTTGTGTTGCCTGGGCTGCCAGGAGAGATATATATATATATATATATATATATATATATTTATGTGGAAAAGCAAAGTTCGATTCGAACTGACTTTAATCAAATGTGTTTTGCATTTGCACTATTTATTTCTTATATTTCCGGTCTGTTTTCATTTCTAAACTCCTATTAATGGATATGTATACTATTTTGTTTGAGCACTTGGGTATTATTTCTTGGTTTATAAATTTTATATATATATTTTTTTTAAATATTTATATATAAATATTATTTAACTGCTAATAAATGATACATTTAATGAATGAATGCTGCATTTATATAGTGCTTTTCACAGCACCCAAAGATCTTTACGACACTTCAGACACCACCACTGCCAGATCTGATGGGGCCGCAGTGAGCAGTTTAATCAGGACGTCGGGGAACCATCCCTAGAAACCCAGGGATCTTTTATGACATCAGAGAATCAGGAGCTCGGTTTTAACATCTCATTTGAAGGAGTTTACACCACAGTACTGGGCAGGCCCAATGCTACTTAGCTTCAGGTGCAATACCCGGTCTAAAGAACAAGTGATGCAGCTTCTGACAACCAGTTCTCCTCCATGTCCAGGTTTCTGTGGCAAGAATTGACTGTTTTGCTATGTCTATTCTTATAAAGGCTGTTGACACCCCATCAGTTACTCAGTCTACTCTGCATCCATTACTTCCAGATAAGACTTTTCTCATACTGTATATCGACATTTATTTTAAAGTATAAGCAATGTAAACAGAAAGAGACAAGTCGCCATTCTGCCACCTTTCTGTGCCGTTCCCAAGTCCCTACATATCACTGGCATAACATCTCATAAGGGTCACTAGACTCCTGGGAGCAACAGAGAAATGCACTACAACGGATTAATACTCCATGCCCAAGACCTCCTTGCCTTTGTATGGCTTTGTATGTCACACATACACCCCTTAGGAATGTATAATTACCTATTAATAAGCAAAGCATATGTAGAAGGCATATTTATGTCATACTCCACTGACAAGCATCTTAGGAGAGGTAGACATCATTTCAGCAATGGTAGATAGATTCAAGTCCATTGAGACAAATGGTGGAGTCTAATGGTTGAAGGCAGGAATGACCTTACTCAGCGCTTCTTGGAGTCTGCTGCTGAAAGTGCTCCTCTCTTTGGTCAAGATGACCCGCAGAAGGTAGGAAACAACTGGCTAGGCTGGACAGTTGCTTCCTAAGTGCCCTCTGTACCACCAGAGTCTCCAGTGAGTCCGGACTGCCTCCTAGAATTCAGCTGGCTTTCTTGGTGACTGTGTTGAGCTGTGTTGGCATCCCAAACACACCGCAGCATAAAAGGCTGCACTAGCAACAACATACAGGCACAAAACATGTAGGAGTGACCTGCATGCGCTTGATTGTTCCAGTCATAGATCCTGCTACTTTAACTTAACATGCAAAAGCTGACAAAATCTGGCTTATAAATGACACCAACAACATCAATTGTAGAGATGATGTCAATGTTTTTACTGTAGATCATTCACTGTCAGTATATGCAAATGTTTCTCTAAACACACTATAAGGAAAACTGCTTCCATTATAAAAACACACCAGGGAGCTCATTTAAAAGCCTTCGTATGAATTAAAAACGAGAAACATTCCTATACAAATTCATACAAAGATTTTGGGATTTATAAACAATTTATCCTGAAAAAGTTTACACATTCATGAACAGTTCATAGCAGCTGTTTTGGAGAAAACAGAAAAAAGCATTATCTAGACTTCAGATTGAAAGTTTCATTTAAGTTGCATTTACAGTCAGCGATATCCCACCCCATTATTCCTTAAGTTGTGGTTGGTATTAAACAGCTGTTAAGACAGTATACAGACAAACATTAAAATGCAATTTGTGTGAATGTCCAGCTTTCCTAATGTTATCAGTGCTATCAACTGAATGCACATTGTAATAAAAGTACCATCAGAATATGAAGCTGTTTTTGTGAACAGAAGCAGCTTTATTCTATCAGCGTGCAGCTCAGTGGTGATACCAACATCAATGTAGTTCACATTATGTAGGGGTATATACTGTACATATACAAGGATATATACATTTTTATTTCTGTAACTGTCCAGCTTGTTGAGCTGACTGCACTGACAGTCACATGCTGCCATTCGACATCTGTTTGTTGCACCCATAATGTACCGTAATGTACGTAGTACCAAATTAAATGGTCTGTCGTTCTTCTACTTCAGACACAATAAAGTCTGCACTTCATATTCTTAGACATTCCTTTTTTCCCACTTGTGCCTGCATCGTCTCTGAAATGCTGTTACAAACCTAGTATAGGTTTATGCATGTTTATATTTTGCAGTGCCAGTTTAGGGTAATTTCTGGATGGGAATGGGACAGTCAAATAGCTTTTACGATAAGTGGGATTTATAACCTGTATGATGCGTATCTTTGTTTATGCAAAGTTTTATTAATCTGACTTGTACCATTTGTTTGACCATAGAGTTTTCATACATACATACATTTATTCTTCCTCAAGAATGTACAAACATTTTTATAAATGAACCTCCAGATTATTATGTAGCAGTATTATCCAGGAACATCATTTAATGCATTCCAACAACATCACAATTCCACTATAATCCTGGACAAGGATCCCAGTTTACGTTAGTCATAGACGACGTATTCCACATTCACTTCTTAGCCAGCAGACTGAGATGAGCCACACAACATATAATGGTAAATTTAAAGAAATCAAGTATTCAGGGGTGAGTAGAGCCGATATTGCGAAAAAGATACTATTATTATTATTATTATTATTATTATTGGGGTGCCATTGTTTGGTCAGTTGTAATAGTCATGGTAGGCCTGCATGATTTAACAAACACATGTTTTATGTTTTACTGAAGAACATGTTACTGTATTAAAAGCAGTGGCGGGCAGGGTTCTGTTAATCCACGAACTGCAAAGCTAACCTTTTTGTTACCGTATTAGCGTTTCCACTAATTAGCTTTTGATAAACTTAGTTCCATAAATTTGCTAACATTTTTTTTCCTCAGGTAAAGTGAATGAAGTTTAACAGTCAAAAACAATTGTAAATCCTAAAATCATAGATATTTGTTCCTGTCTGTTGCGCGCTTGCATGAGACAGTCTAGCTGCTGGCACACTAATTGCTGTCCACTATTTTATTTTTTTGGAGAATCCTTACCTGTAAAAAGAAGATGTGACTGGTGTTGGGGGTAGAACTCCGCCGGGTCCGTTGATGAGTAGAGATCCACACCGGAGATGTTGGAGGAGTTTGCAAGTCACACAAGTTTATTTAGCAATCTGATTATAATCAGGGAGCGACTATCTGACATACATCCAGCATGTGCATCAAGTGGCTCGAAAGTACCTATCTGCTCTGCTCTCTTAGAGCCCATTTGGGCTTCTCCCCCCTCTTGTCATTGTTCCTGCTATGTGACAGCAACATATTTTAACTTTGCTCTAGTTTAGGTGGTAGAAAGTGTGCTTTTTCTTTCTCTCCTTCTGCCTGTACTTCATATCTCGTGAGCTTCCCCCATCTGGCTGGGCCAAGCCGCCCTGTTCGGGTGCGAGCAACGTCTTATTTTGACTTAATTTCAGTTTCCTGGAACTGTCCTTCAAGTTACTTATGGCTTGGTAGGCCTTGCACCTGTTCTGATAATTAATGGTCAGACTCCTGTAAGGTTCTGATCCCAACACTGGTCAATGCAGCAACAGCTGAGCACCATAGAGTACCTCTGCAGTTCAGTCGACTTATGACATTAGTCTTAAAGGTTACAACAACAGTGAATTATCCACTTGGATTCACATCGGTGCACCGTTTTCATGCGATTACCCCGATTTAAGAAGTGTGAGTACTGTGAAGCTGGAAAGAATAACAAACCGGAAGTAGGCTACTTCCATTGTCAGGTTTATAACAAATTATTTTTGCTATTAAGAACTTCTACACTCTGCGATATCAATGTGACTTGTGGCTTCCTGAGATTACACCTAGATTTTGCTGTTTCTGAATTCCTTTCAGCACTGTTTGTAGATTGAAGCTGAAAATGATACTGCATGTATATTTTAACATATTTATATCAGTTATGAAATATGTTTATCCAATCATGTCATAATAATTTTACTCTATATTTTATATTTAATGTTTCGCATTTGACAAAATTATGGAATTGTTCGTTGAATTGTTCGTTAAATGTATTTCATTTTATGCTAATTTGTAAATATGCAGTGAATGAATTTGATCATCCACGATCTTCCGTAATGGCGTTTCAACACAAAACATCTCTTCCTGAAATTGTTGAAGCACAGAAGTTGGAACGTCTCATTCACTAGATAAAGCTGCAGCAGATATACCTGATCCTTACAACCAATGTCAATGAGAAAATATAGCATTTCTGTGTCATTGATTTCAGTTTATTTTTTGTGGAGAAACCTGTACTTCATTTGATAAAATTAATATTACATGACCAGTATTCCCCTTGTGCAGATGATTTCTGTCTGAGATATTTACTTCGAACAAGTAGACACATTTCCCCAAATAAGAATAATAAAGAAATTCTGCTATTTCAAATAAGGATGTATTTCACATAGGTAAAATATACAGATGTCTACAAATGTGTTGGTACCCATACAAGTCATTGAAACAATGCTTCTTTCCATTAAGTGATTAAATTAAAACAATTGTCATTTATACTTGCATGCCTTTAGTATGTGATAGAGTAAACCAATGAAACTGAGAAAATAAATGTTATATTGTTTAGATATGCTAAATTACCCTAGACGGATTTGTTGGTGCCCCTACAAAAGGCCATAAATTACATCATAGATATGTTTCAAACTAATCGTTTAACCATTAGCCATTCAGGCTATTTAAATGGTAAGAACATGCTACTCTGTTGTGTGGTATCATTGTGTCACCACATGAACATGGACCAGAGAAAGCAAAGGAGAGAGCTGTCTGAGGAGCTCAGAAAGAAAACTGCAGATGCCATCTTAAAGTAAAGGCTATAAGAGCATCTCCAAGAAGCTTCAAGTTCCTATCACTGCCATTACGAAGTTCATGAGACTATAGTCAACCTCCCCGGACGTGGACGCAAGTGGAAAGGCGACCCTAGGTTGATCGGAAGCATAGTGTGGATGGGAGACAAAGAGCCAAGGAAAACATCCAAATCCATTCAAGCAGAGCTCTAAGGTCAAGGTATGTTACTGCTTGATCGCACCATCCATTTCCATTTGAACAGTAATGGGCTCCATGGAATAAGACCCGGGAGAGCTCCGCTTATTGAAAGAAAAGCCACAGTGAAATTTGGAAAAATGCACATTGGCAAAGCACAAAGATTCTGAGAGAATACCCTTTTAACTGATGAGACATAATTGCAGCTTTTTGATCCATCTGGCCCAGCACAATGTGCATCCTTGCCGGGCATAATGAAGTTATGCAACAAGTTATAATGAAGACATTGTACTCAAAGTTCCGAACTTGGAGGAATTTGCACAATTCCAATCTCAGAATTCAAGATGGCTGTGTCCTTTGTTCCTACTACTGCTCCTACTGGAGTCATGTTCCTACTGCTGCTCCTACTAGAGTCATGTTCCTACTGCTGCTCCTACTAGAGTCATGTTCCTACTGCTGCTCCTACTAGAGTCATGTTCCTACTGTTGCTCCTGCTAGAGTCATGTTCCTACTGCTGCTCCTACTGGAGTCATGTTCCTACTACTGCTCCTACTAGAGTCATGTTCCTACTGCTGCTCCTACTGGAGTCATGTTCCTACTGCTGCTCCTACTAGAGTCATGTTCCTACTGGAGATGTGAGCAGACATTTGCATAACAAGGTGCTGGCAAGTGCTGAGAATGTTTTTCTTTTTTCATTTTAAAGCTCTGTTTCCAAGTGTGTTATGACTTACTATGGACTACCCTGTGGTATGACTGCTACTGCATAGCATTGCCACAACCAGGAAAGAGTCCCATCCTGCACAATAAAATGAAATAAAGATAAACCAACTATAGTTTCATTCAACTTCCAACTCATCTTTAGCTAATATTCCAGCAGTCCAATTTCTAGGCTAGTTATTGTCTTAAAAAGATTAATATGTTCCATCTGGAGATCATACTTTCTGCTTTGCTTCTACAGATGGACCTTCCATAAATCCTTAAGAGGCAACTAGGAAGAAAATATTTTGTTGATCCAGAGCCTCAAAATTTTTTTTGATGTATCCTATAGAGCTAGAAAATCCGACCAGACAATCGCCCTAGTGTGCAGGCTGAGAAAATTTGAACATTGCAATAAAATAACTGAGTACCCATACATTAGATGAATAATGAATAACAAACATCCACCACCACGCCCCTCCCCCATTTTTACAGTGAATGTGACAGCCTTATTATGTTTATGTGTCAGGCTTATTGAGTTAAGGTTTAGACCCAAACCCCAAACGGAATACCTTCCTATGTTGTTGCGTGCAGCATTCACTGTGTTTCTATGTCGAATATTGCATAAAGCCGTCAGCTCTATGTCGGTTTGTTAGTCTACATTCCAAGCTTCCAGATATGACTTTCCTTTTTTTAATCAACATTCCTTTATAAGTATAAGCCATATAAACAAACAGAAAAATCAGAAAACAAGATTCCTAATGTGACTATTGTCAAGTTGGTCAAGTCACCCACCTGTCTGACCCGGTCAAGCAGCAGAGGGTATTTGACATAGGTGCATGAGTGACAAAAGGTGAAAGGGAAAGTCACTACAATAAAATCTTACTACAACCACTGAAAGAAAGAGAGGTGAGAAGGGACAGACAGCCACAATACACTGCACAACTCCCTGGGGAGATACCGGGTACCAGGTAATCTAGCTATAAGCCAATCTGCTGGGCCCATCAGTCCAGCTGTGCTCAGGATGCATGAGCACTGTTAGCCTTTCAAATTCAGGTAGCTTAACATCATTAGAAGATGGAGGTAAAATGGAAATTTGGTGTGTCTGTAGTGTTCTGGGGCCATCTGTATTACTGCATCGTCCCATTCCACTCAGGTGCAAACTCCCTCCCCCCATGACTGCGAAGGAGGCGCAGAGTGCGAACAGAGTGCGAATTTTGGGCACAGTCGTTCCTCTCCCCTGTCGTGTCACTGACGTGTGTGTCTTCGGGAGCCACACCAAAGCCAACCGCTTCTTTGCAATCAGGCCAAGGCGATGCGGTGCCCAGATAAAAGTTTCCACAGCAAGAATGCCAACAGCAGAGTGTAAAAATGAGCATGTTTATTTAAGTGCAAGGATCATTAACATTTCAGCATACTGTGCAGGAAGAGTCGTGCAAGCGTCGCAGCACTCATGGACCTGCACGGAAGGTTTCTATCATCTGCTTCCACTACTAACATTGTAACGTTAGTGGGACTGCTGTAGTAATGGTTTGTAATGCACAGTATCATTTCCTTCCTTGATTGTGCCTTCATAATATTCCTAATACTCTCGTTGGAGGCACAAAGTTGTCACTGGCTTCATGAAGCTGGCCAGAACTGCCAACAACAAAATCAATGTCAGAGATGACATCCCTGGAGGGGGCGATCTAATAATATTATCTATTATCTATTAAAGTTGCCAACTAATTAGTGTCAAAGTCAATGTGGTCAGACATAAGGAAGAGGGTAACAAAGCCGCCAAATGTGTGAACTGTAGCAGTGACCTAAATAGAGCACTTACCAGCAGGCAGGCAGCACTCGTGTTACAGTAAAGCAAGGTTTCACTAATGCAGAATGAGCTCTTTGACACTGAAAATGAGGGACATTTAGCATCCATACTGAGATTTCAAAAAACAAGCCCTAGGCATAGTTACCACCACCAGGGACAGTTAGCACCACCAGTGGCAGCAAAGTTGACAGGATGTCATGGGAACGAGGATGCTTGCAATAAAAGAAAACAATAAAAACAATTCATTCGGTGTCCCTGCCTAAGAAACTCTCAGCTGTTGGCTCAGAGAGGTAAATGACCTTCAAATGACACTGAGAGAAAACTCCTGATGAGAATGTATGGTGATCCCGAGTAAGGTGAGTGTTTTTGCTAGGTGCACAGTTACCAAACGACACAGGATGTGGCCAGTTGAAAGAGCGAGATGACAAGAAAGGCCTCTGCTTCAGCGCTTCCTTCCTCACATCCAGGATACAGCAATTTCATCTCAGAAGAGAAAAAAAATCACTGGTTATATATTATGATGACGTGAGCAGTTTGCTTGTTCAGCTTTATGTAAGAAAGCGGTATCTGATGAGCACAGAGAAGCCTCATTTCTGACTCTACCCTACTGAGAACAGTGGAATTGTGCCCATTCACCAATAAGGGCAGCTAACTGGTGGCGACAGACCATAATGGCCACCCTTAGGTTTGCTTAGGGTTACTTATCCTGTCTACGGCTCAGAGTGGTCAAGCATTATAGTTTATTGACCATGGACAAACTATGACAGTCTTGGAGTCATAAAAAATGAATACAAGCTGCCTGACGTGGCCACGCCATGGATGACAACAGATGGGCAATACAAGAAGATCGTTACACCTCTGGATGTAGCTCCATTCATAGATTAACATGGTTAGGGGTGTTTGTCTACATACAGTACACCCCCGGGAATCCAGTACATTTGACACCTCATCTAAACAATTAGTGAGTACTTTTTGTGAGTACTAAGCACTCTGCATTCTCATATTTCACATCCTCGTTATAATCAGTCCTGTTAACATGCTATGCTCCTTAAGCTTCTGTAAGAACAGCCACAGCAGCAAGCAAGAAGTCACAAATTCCTTGGCTGATAGGGCAGTCCTCGGTCCTTCAACAAGATAATGACTGAATACAGAGAACTAAAGAGAACAAGAACTATCTGGAGGTGGAGGAACATGCAGGCAGGTTCCCCTTTGCATTATGCAGTCTAATGAATGGTCTGGCCTGCCCTGTCCAAGGTCTTAATTCAATGGAGCTCTAATGCTTGATTGGTGCCTTATATCGATCCATATGAAGATCTTAATTTTTGTATTTATTAGCTTGAAATGCAAAAACTTACCAATGCACCTCTGTTACAAGGCTCTCATAAACAGTTAATATACTAATGTGAGGTTTAACAATCAAGACCAGGCTACATAAACCATGCATATGACAATTAGCAATCCTTCTCATGCATCCAAGACGGTCTGCTGTCTTTCTATTCCTGCATTTTGTGTTCTCCGGCCGGCCGCATAAGTCAAAGCTAGCACGGCACCAACATGCGAGTGTATATCCCTCTGGGATGTAAGTTTTTTAATGCTGAATAGCAGTTTATTTAGGAAATTGAATTCGCTCATAGTTAGCTCATAGTTTGGTGACACTGGATTTTGAGGATCTCCTGAGCAGCAGCAGTGGGTTAGATGGCTGTGTTCCTGACTGTAAAGTCACTGGGGCAAATTCCAGGGTCACCAGTGATCGCATCATTGGGCCTTAACCCCTGACTGCTTTCTCAATTTGGAACAGAGCATCTGCTACAGTACATGAATACCATACAACACCGCTTAGAGCAAGCAGGAACAGATCAACGACGAACATGTGGCAGATGCCATTTCACATTATTGCAGTGAGTAAGGTCAGGAGGGTATGGCAATTTCATTATGGAGATATAACCTTACTCACAAGGCTACTGGAAGTGACAGAATACAAAAATAAATAAGTAGGGCAGAGTAGGGGCCCAGTGGCTACCAACCTCAGTGAGAGCTACTTTTACTAAGAAAATAATCTAGGGTGCCACTGAGTCACACTGGTAAGGGGAAGGAGGTGCCCATGGCAGATGTTGCCGTATGGGACTCGTGAGGCCTGGGGGGTGGAGCTCACATGTTCTTACCGTACACATGCTGCATCTCCCTGGATACTCCAGTTGTCCTCCTGCAGTATCCAACCACTGAAGGAGACATAAAAGGGGACATAATATCCTCACAGAAGCGTATTATTGCCACAACATAAATAAAAAAAATTCTATATATATATATTCTCATGTTATAACATGAAAATATTACATTATAATGTGAAAACATCACGCTATAATGACAAATCATATCACGTTATAACTTAAGGTTTTCACATTTTAACCTGATACAGTTTCACGTTATAATGTGATAGTGAGAATATTTTTTTTATGTCGTCGTAGCAGTAACATGCTTCCGTAATAAATAACCTTCTATCTTCACATTTTTTTCTTCTAGATTGTTGAAGCAAGGCAACCTCACGATGCACTTCTCTACCTCGTCATATATGCTGGGATGTGTCTACTGCTATTCATGGCTTAACATTAAATATACAATCAGAAAATAGTCGGTTGGTAAATTTCAGATCTCACCGCTCAGTGAATACTCAATATCTTTTGCCTTGCCTAAACAAAAAGTATAGATATAATTCAGGCTTTTATTAAGTTATTCTTTATTGGTTTGCATTAAATTATTTGTTGGTAATATTTTTGTTTGTACATTCTTACTGATGCTCCAAAAGGCCCCTGAGAATATCGCCCACCCGCTCCCCTGCATGCCTCTCCCCTGCCCCCCAGTCGACATTCATGCAGTATCAACCATGCAGAGTGTGCAACCTTACCATAGACTGACATAGCTGCCCCCATCTATTGTCCTGACCCTTAGTGGGTTTGGACATTATACCTGTAACAGCATGGTTGCCAGTTCAAATCCCAAGGTCGCCTGAGTGAAGTCACCATCCGGGCCCAGAGCAAGGTCCTCAACCCCAACTGCTACAGCGACTGGCTGACCCTGCTATTTTTTTTTGAGTGTGTTGGTTTGAATAAGTTTCTGCTAAATGATTAAGTGGAAACGGGATGGATATTTTAATAGATTAAAGCGCAATGTGGTAAGATGGAAAAGCTCAGGCCTCAAGGCCAGTTTGTGAAGCTTGGGGCTGCTAACTGTTATTTTGCAGAGCCTAAGCAGATTGACTGCCATTCATCATTCACCAAACACAGGGTAAAGGGAGAGGCTCAGAGCCCATGTCAGGCAGCAGAGGACACAAAGCAGGGCATGGAGCTGGGTACGCCCCGGACGGGATGCCAGTCCATCACAGAAGGCAACATCTGATTGTGGAAGCACTATTTTACAAAAAAACAAAAACTTTTTGAAGAAAAAAAAATATTTGCCCAACACTGCATTAGATTCCTGGATGCCGTAGTCGATGCTGGTATTTCCAAAGGAAACCCCCAGGATTAGCGTGAAGTACGGTCAACATGACGGTGGAGGGGGGGTCACAGTTATGCAATTGGGGCGAGCGCCTGCTACATTTCCTGAGTGTTCTGTCCTGAACAGCTCGTACTTCCGCCAGCTGTTACACACCATGTTCCACCTGAAGCATATTACATAAATTAATTAAGTCCTTTAACCTTCTGACATATGATGCAGGGGTGCCGGATGAATGACAGACCTTGTGCTCAAACCTCAAGCTTCGCTTTCACTTCTATATATGTATGTCTTTGAAAAACAAACCAAAACAAGCAAATAAATTAATAAATAAGAGCAATAGGTGGTGATGTAGTCCTACCCCAGTATAAAGTGACCATCTCAGTAACGCTATGGATCCTAAAATGGGCACTATAGGAGCTGATCTGGATGTCACCACAAAGTCTCAAATGCTTTAACCTTGATTATAATAAACCCAAACTCATGCAAAGCTTCAAGTGTAGTTACACCTAAAGTCACCTACTCAGGGGATTTGTCAGTCAAGCTAATGCAGATGGTGAACTGTTCTTTAATATTGAAACACATCTGGAATAAAACTTAAAAGTCATATACCATGAATACCGAGAAGTATATATGGGTGAGGTTGCATTGGGGGGATGTGGGTGGTTCCCCTTTACATTATAGATGCATTTATAAGAAAGGGGGTGTTAGTCAGACGTTACGGTGGCCTCACATCACAGCAATGTGAATCAGAGCCATAGAACTGAGGTGATCATTCATAAAAAAACCGAAACCACAATCTGCATGTCGCCGCCCTCTTCGGTCTATTACATGTTGGCACTGCAGCATTTGGGAATTTGCTACTGATTTCTTCGTTCATCTTTCTGCAAAAATTATCCTTCATTCATTACAGTCGAAACGGCAACATCACCACACTGTGGAGACATCTAGGGGGCCCAGAGAGCTATGCTTCGCTACGGGACATCCAGACTCCTTCTGAATTTTTGGTGGTTCTAATAAATACTTTCTATTCATTGCAGACTGAGTGCAGCAGAAAGATTTACAAAATCAAAGAAGCATTCACTTCGCTGTAAATTGTCTGCTGCCACCAACAGGCATACAATTACTAATCTTGCATGCGATGATGTCAAGGACTAATCCTCTAAATGAGTCTTAGATGCGCATTTCAGGCAAACTGTAGCTTGCTGCTGAACACTGAGGGGCAGCTTGGAGCGAACTTTGATCACCACCGTAGTAATTTCGAAAGAAAATCAAACTATGCAAATGCATGCACCTGATTTATGCAAGTAGGTGCTTGAAAGTGTAACAGTAATTTCATATCTTCTATGATGAACATTTTGGTTATGGGAAACTCTCAATGTATATAAATGATGCTGGAGACTAGTGATCAGTCATGTAGTAAGATTTCAATGTTACAGGCAGCATGATGCACCACCATCACTGATTTTTTTTCTTATATTTATACAGAAGATGCTTTTATCCAGTTGAGGAACCAAAGTCACCCAGTCCCTGGAGCAATAAGGACTCGGGGTAATGCTCAGAGGCCCACCGGTGACATAACTCTCCACACCACAGGATTTCAACTGGGGCCTTCCGATCAAGGGCATAGAGTGGTAACCTGCTGAGCCACACACCGCCCCCAAAGATCTTAATATGACACCATGTGACAAGCGTGACGCTGAATAGCTTAGTCATGGAACAATGTGATTAAGTAGTCATTTGCTAAGGGAAACTTCACATATATTCAGTATATAATCACAAAACCGCTGTAATGTGAGAAATGATATCAGAGCAGTTTACTATCATTGAAAATTTAATATTTTCCTTGCACTGTGAAAGCACAACCTTAACTCCATGTATAAACTTCAACACAAGTAAGGTCTTACTGAAATACAGTGCTGTCCATAATGTTACACAATATTCATTGATTTGCCTCTGTACTCCACAGATTGAAATTTCTAATGGAACATTTCATACACAATGAAAGTGCTCATTCTAAACTTTAAGGTCAATGTCATACATTTCAGTTTCAGCTTATAGAAATTACAGCACTCCTTACAGATAGCTGCCCCTTTTCAGGGCACCATAATGTTTTGCATATTTGGCTTCTAGACACTTTCTATCACCTTTGGAGTCTATATTTGCCATTGTGCCAATGAAAGTCAAAGAAACCATTACAAGGCTGAAGAACAAGATCAAAACCCAAAATATCCATCTGTCAAGCCTTAGGGTTACCAAGATCAACTGTTCTGATCATTATTAAGAAGAAATGGCATAATGAGGGGCTCAGTAATTGCAAAGAGACTGGTTGGCCAAGAAAGACCTCCACTGATGACAGAAGAATCCTCACCACAGTTAAGAAAAACCCCCAAATGCCTGGCCGACATGACAGTCTTTAGGAGGGAGATGCAGGTTTTACAATAAATATCCATAGAAGACCTCATGAACAGAAATATGGAGATTACCATGCAAGATGCAAACCACTGCTTAGCCACAAAAAAAGATGGTCAGATTACCGTCTGCCAGAGTACTTAAAAGAGCCTGTAGAATTATAGAAAAGGGTCTTAGGGACAGATGAGACCAAGAAGAACTTGTATGAGAGTGATGGCGATAGGAATGTGTGGAGACAAAAAGGAACTGGCCGAGATGCAAAGCAGACTCGCTCATGTTAAAAATGGTGGTGGGGGTGTTATGGCCTGGGTGTGTATGGCTGCCACAGGTACTGCAGCACTTTCCTTCACTGATCATGGAACTGTTGATGGCAGAAGCACAATGAATTCAGAGGTGTTCAGAAACGCTCTCTGTTCAAGTTCCATTAATATCTCCAAACCCATAGGATGGCGCTTCATCCGACAGCATGACAATGATCCCAAGCATGCGGCTAAAGCAACACAGGAGATTTTCAAAGCTAAAAAATGGAAAATTCAGTCCCCTGATTTAAACCCAAATGTGCACTGAAAAGGAAACAAAGGAACAAAACTCCTGAAACAAGCAGGAGCTGAAGGTGGCTGCATTAGAGGCTTGGAAGAGCATCACTACAGAAGATAAGCAGGAGCTGAAGGTGGCTGCATTAGAGGCTTGGAAGAGCATCACTACAGAAGATAATCAGCACCTGCTGATGTCTGTGAACCGAAGACTTCAAGTAGTGATTGTATGAAATGAATATGTAACAAAGTATTAAACACAGCGGCTGTAATATATACACTATTGCTATGTCCCAAACATTACAGTGCCCTCAAGGGCTGTGTGTGAAAAGTTCTGTAATTTCTATATGATGAAACAGATATATGCAAATATCTATAAATTAAAGTCTTGAATTTTATTTGATTTAAAATTTAAAACTGTGAAGCACAGGGGCATAACAGAAAAATGTCTTTGTCCCAAACATTATGGAAGGCATTGTATTATGCAGCCTTTTCACCAAGATTAAAGCATATGCTTTTGGTTTCTTTTTATTTTTACACAGTCATTATTTCACCAGACTGTGATACTGTCAATAAGTATTCAATACAGGAATAATTTTTACATGCCAGTAATATTACTCATAGATACAAGATGTGAATGGTGGCAAGTCATCAAAGTCATGTGACTGCGACTCATTGGTCAACCAAACCACAGGAGGGACTTCTACCAACTGCACCTTCAAGGCACGACACAGGCCTTTTTCAAGGGGAAGTAAAGCCCGCTGCTGCATCCTGGCCACCACACCACGTGCCACTCACCTCTGTGGGGACATCCAGGAGACTGCAACTCTCCAGCATGAGGAAAGAGCGGCGGGAAACGACATGTGCTGCAACCTCAACAGCTGCATAATAATTGACCCATGACTAAAATTCACCAAGCCACTCTGAAGAGGTTTTGGAAGGGTAAACGTTTGGAGGAAAGAAAAAAAGACAAAAACTTTATGTACAGTGGTGCCTGCGGTTCACGAACACAAACCGTTCCAGGAAAGTGGTCATGAACCAATTTGTATAAGAACCAAAGCAACTTTCCCCATAAGAAAGCATTGAAATTTGATTAATTCGTTGAAAACCCTACCAAATAATAATTGTTGTTAATTTTCTAAAGAAAGAGACAGTGAAGACTTGCTTGCCAGGGAAATCACGCTCTTTATTACCAGTCCTTAACCCTTGTATTGTTGTTGTTCATGTTAATGGTTGCATTGCTGTATTATCCTACGTGTGTTTGCCTGTGTCTTGTGTTACCTGGTTCAATCCCCGTGTGTATTTAGCATTTGAAAATGTTCTACCGTAGGTTTATCTTGCAGTTCGGCGTCTGACAACCTCGTGTTTCCCGTCTGTGTGTTTGGGTTCGGTGCTCGTTGTGATCCTCCTATTTACATTACACATGAGGCATGATGGGACATGCGCCCCGCCGGTGCTAGCTTAAAAAAAGGAATCTGGTCGAGGAACCTGTTCATCAGCCAAATATTGTATGTGAACTAATGCATTTTTTCATGAAATTTTTGGTTGTGAACCAAATTGTTCATAAGCCACAGCCTTCATGAACCACAGGGACCACTGCATATATTTATCTAATTATGTCTTTGGTGTCAAGGAGCTGAGACAAGAACATGAAAGACCACAATGGTGATGAATGACCACACCCTCACCAGGGACAAAAGTGAGGCCTAAACCTTCAGTCCAACCTCTGTTCTGAACACCCTCGTTGCCTATAAATGCTAACTCTCGAGTTCCTAGACCTACTTTTCAGAAAATTCCTTTTTAAAAGTATGGACAATTTTACAAGATCCCATATTTTAGTTCTGGGAACTGAAATGCATCTAAAAACAAACAACAGCGAGGTGATTTTCCCTTTGCAGCTGAATGCTAGTTCAGCTGACTAAACTCAGCACCTTTGCTCAAATCAAAAGCCTGAAGCCCCAGCAAGGGGGCAACTTCCCTTAATCTACCCAAATGAACAGCAACACCTCCCCCCAGCCTTGTGACAACACGCAGTACCTCCCCCAACCCCCAACCCCCAGCCTAAGCCTTCATGGGCATGAGGTGTTCCAGGACTTCAAATCGTCAGATCATGACTGTAGCAGTGAGACTTCGGCAAACTACAGCGCCATGGGAAAGACAAAAAAAGAAAAAAAACGATAAGACACTGAGGCAAATGGTGAATGAACAGACATATAGTCATGTCAGAAACAATCACATGGTGTGTTTATGAGCATACTGTCGGCAGCGCTGCCAGTAAAACGTTTTCCGGACAGTCACAAATGCTACAGAAAAGAAATAAATTGCACAGCAGGCCAAACCCTGACAACTATCTGATTTAGGCCTTGAGCTTTACATATTCCAGAATCACCCCGGAAGCTGAGGTTTTAACAACTAAACACTCAAAGGGAAATACGTGTGTCGTTTTAAATCATTTACAGTAATGTGCATCTCACAATAATAAAAGGTGCATTTCAAAATGAGAAAAGGTATTCATCAAGCAAGGACTGTGCCCAAATCCTGGGGTTTCAAGAACCACACTTACAGCCATTAGTAAATGTGATTGTACGTTTTGCAGGGTCCCTTTAATTTGAAGTCATTTCAGCAGTATTTCTAGACATTCACCATGGGGTAGAGGGTCCAAGTTCAATAGGTTTAACAGTTCAAATTATTACAGATGAAACAGCTAACAGGAATGGTCATTTCTATAAAAGGAACACGTAACATGCGCTTTCTTCCCAGCCCAGGAGTGTTAATCCAAAGAGAAGGCAGCCCTTGATTTTAGTACAGCAATCAGACATTAAAAACAAGGCATGTCTGAAATAAGAGCAGTTACCTGAAGGTAATTCCGTCAAGACAACTCCACATATTATCGGAAAACTAAAACTCAGGTAAACATTGACAAGAAACAAAGCCGGGGAAGAAAGCGTGCGACCACAACATTCATGCAAACAGAAATAAAACAGAAATCATCTCAAAACAAAACAAAGGGAAACAAAACAAAACTGCTGGGGGGAGGATTCACGACAGTGGCGGCACGCCAAGCCGCTGTTTCCTCTGCGTGCTGGGGCCTTCCTTCCAGGCCAAACACCAACTTCCTTCGGTAAAGCGTGAGGAAGGGGCGCAGAGACAGTGACATCACTCTGAAGAAACCGTGCCGCAGGCAGACAGGATAGGAAAGGCCTGGAAGAAATCCGTGACCCCACAGCCACTGGCCCATATTACACAGCAGTGGAGGCGCAGTCTCTCAGAATAACCATCTGGTCACAACAATCACAAAAGACATTTCATTGAAATCCTACAACAGAAACACATTCCGTTTTTAAAAACACCCTAAATACCACACTTGAACAGAAAAAAAAAAATATGTGGGGGCTAAAATGTTACAATCACGCCAAAAATGGGCAGGGAAAAAAAACAGAATTTGTTGCAAAAATGGGATGATTCCTGATTCTCTCAAATAGGAATTTCACAGTAGCAGCTAAGAGGGACACAGAGGGTGTCCGACCCAGAATTCATACCAGTGACCTGGAAGAGGCTGATCCCAACAGCTGGAGGGCACTGAAGTGGTTATTAATCACACAAAACTACATGGAACCTGCCAGGAGACAATGTGAGGAATAAATAAAAGGCTAATAAAAACCTCAGCATGTTAACACATTTGTCATGTATGAGCTGAACACAGCTGTGACCCCCCCCCCTTTGCTGGAGCTCCACCAGCTCATATTCAGCTCCACTCCTAAATGAAATGTAAAATGTGTTAAGCTACCCCCCTCCTACACTGTTCAGTATTAGGTTAATACCATGGCAACAGTTTGTCCTCTGGTCAGCCTGATGGCCCAAGACACATTTTGAAAGTAGACTTTTTAACAATAAGACTTGTTTATCAAAGCTATTTACTTGATTACCTTCTAATTCTCCATCACTTGACACAATCTCCCGAATACCTCATTCACAAGGGCAGGCTATTGCTTAAGAGGAATAATAAAACAAACTGGTAATGAAACATATTGCCATTACATACGGGTATTATAGTTCATCTCACTGCTTAATCAGCGTCCATGATTTCCGCTCCAGCACACTGACGGTTATTGCTTCCTTTGCACACGTTGTGTGTGTACGGTGTGTGTATGCGTGTGTGCATGCGTGGTGTGTCCCCTCACTCCCTCATAGGTCGGGGGGCTCAGTGTCGGCCGACGTGCTTTTAGCCTTCTGCCTCCTCTTCGTCAGCAGAGGGTTGCAAGAGTCCTCGATGCTTTTGATCTTGAACTGGCCAAAGTCGCACCTCAAGGAGGCCAGAGCGGTGGTCATCTGCTCCTGAGTACAGAGACGTGGTGGCAGGTCAGAGCCTCAGCAAAACCCTTCAGCTGAATTGATGAAGCCACCCCACGGTTAAAAATGCATTATTGGATTCTTGGAGAGATCTGGAGCGTCTGAGAAGCAGACTCTCACCTTCAGGTCCTCCCAGGAGTTCATCTCCTTGAGCACCCGGCTTGTGTGGAGTGGGGTCTGGGGCACCACCATGGAATGCTGGAGAGAGTAAGCAATGAGATTTCTGCCACTGTAGGTCACGTCAGTTTGATCATTAGGGGGAAAACATGACGGTGCTTTGTGTAAAGAAAGATGGAGAGATAATGCAGAACTGCCTCTTAATATGAGGAATAAATAAAGAAATGTGAGGAATAAAAAAAAAATCATGCCAGGTGATATGGCCAAACCGCGGTTGGAGTAGAATGGGGGGTAGCCGCAAAGTCTATAACCAGGCATTCCCAACACAGCTGTACACAAACTCACGTTAATCCAGGCATGGTTCATGAATTCTGTTATGGTCATGCGCTGGGATGGCTCAGTCTTCAGGAGGGCACTGATCAGCTGCTTAGCTAGACACAAAGTATGGAATAACACTTTAACAGGCCTTTTAATAGCAAGCAGGCACAGACAAACCAAAGGGAACAGACACCCAGACATTAACAGGTATTACCTCGGTCTCTCACCTCTTTAAGTTGCGTAGGCGTGAGAATATATTTCCAAGGTTGTTTTCTATATTCCACTACTAAAATAATGACTTACTAAAGTCCTACTAGACAAATTGTACAAGTCAAATATTTAATTTCCACTTAGGCTTTTGTTTCAATTTCATGTTTTTATGATTTGTGATTTCAGGTCTCCACTGTTTGACTACACATCCTGAACTAGTCATGCCTCTTCTTCAGAATTCTCTCCTGTGCTTAAACCACATGTGAAAACCAACACCGTCATGTTCAGAAATATTGCTAAAGCGATGAATGTCCCCCAGCTCATAGGCAGGTTAGCATGGAATGCGAGTGTGACCTAGGGTCACAGTCTTTAACGAGAAGAACCATCAGGAACCCTCCCAAGGCAGACATGGGTCACCCGGTTACCTTGCTCTGAGACTTCTGACCATTCTGGGTTGGGAAACTCGTACTGCCCCGTTTGGATTCGATTCTTCATGCCAGGTGAAATGGCCAAACCGTGGTTGGAATAGAATGGGGGGTAGCCGCAAAGTCTATAACCAAGTGGCAAGGAAAACCCGGATAAGTGCCATATTGAGTGTCTAGATACATTGGGTAATTTCACACTGTAGGAACATTTTCCAGGAACCAGAACCTTTTTCTGAAACCAGGATTTTTTTCGGGTTCACATCACAGTAATTTGACCCTATTGTTGTTCAACGGAGGCAGCTCCGGAAAACTTTTTTAGTCTCTACTCCAGACTTGCTACTTTTCATTCAAATATAAACTACTGGAGAGGTGAGTACACCATCAGCTTGCTGATTGGTTGACCACAAGCCCTGGCGCTAACTTGGAAGTTACGCAGAAGTGTATGGAAAGAAGAAGTAGCGGAAAAAAAAACTGATAGAGAATTCTTTTTGTAACTATGACATTTAATGCATCAGTGAATCCCTTTTTTTCTCGCCTCTACATTTCTGCATCAGAAAATTCAATCAATAACTGATGTACTTTTGTCTACTGTCTCTGGGGCTGATGGTGAAACTCGGCAGCAATTATTAGTGGAATAAAGCTACGTTGTTTTTTATTTTGTGGAAAACAAAAGATTGATCTGCTGGCCATATTTAATAATGAATAATTAACATGTTGCAGGTCATATAAATAAAATATAAATAAAACGCTATGTACCATTTTGATTGAAATCGGTCCCCCGATAACTAACAAAACAACTTGCTTGTGCCCCATTGTTTTGGGGTGGCAGTGTAGTTTCATATGAAATTATGTGTGACGTTTAACCTACAAGCTATTTCTGACTCCCATTCTTAAAAGTTCCTGTTGTGCGGTGTGAAAGTGACACATGAAAGTAGCCAGCCCAGGAACTTGGAACCAGGTTCCAGAACTTCAGTGTGAAATTGCCAATTGAGCTATACAGTGTGCCTTTATTAAATAAGAACAGGAGTAGGAAAGTGTTTCACCCTTATAAACGCTAATAGTGAATGCTAAAAAGTACCAGAGTAAGACAAGCCATTTACTTACAGGATATACATGATGACACCCAATGACCACATGTCGCAAGACTTGTCATATTTCCCTGGACCGAGAACCTCGGGAGCTAAGATTGAGGTAGTCAAACACAAAAGTTAAAAACCGGTAGCAAAATCTGACATTAAAGTATGGATAACAAACAAAACCTATGCGGTGTGCTTCCTTACCGACATAGTAGGGCGTGTAGCAAGGTGTGGCCAAGGAATTGTGCGTAGTTTCTTTGGCAAATCCAAAGTCTGCCAGTTTAAGGACAGCGTTGGGTCTTTTGGATGTATATAACAGGTTCTCTGGCTGACAGGCATGAAAAGAAAGTGCATCCGTCATTTACAAACAACTAAGCATATGCATGTGTATGTGTATGTGAGCACAGGTGAGATGAACGTGAGGAAACCAGGCTGGAGCAGTTGAAGAAAGATTACCTTGACATCTCTGTGTGCTATGTTCATGGTATGCAAAAATTGGATGGCCTCCCCAATATTCTTCATGATGTCGGAGGCCTCTGGAGCAATAAGGATAATATTACGAAAGATTAAGGTAAAGTGGAAGGAGCAGAGGAGACGACAAATGAAGACGGGGTGTCTGTACCTCTTTCGGTGAAGGCCCGGTCCCCTCTGTCTTGAATACGACTGAACAGCTCTCCACCATCCATGCTGTGGAAACAAGAGATGAATCATGCCACACCATCCTATGCAGTAATTGCAAGTGGCTGTGCATTAGAAAGAGGACTTACTCAAACAAACAAAAAAAACTATACTGAACAAAAACTAAATCATCATACTAATACATTTTGGGGTACTACTGTTTGTGCTGACAATAACTGATCTATGTGTATGGTTCTGTACAGATTACATTGTTGGGACCCAAGGAAATAAAAACCTTTTTTCAGGTCCCCAAAAGGGAAAATTCTATGTAATTAAATGTAATAAAAAAAAAATAAATAATTGCAAAAGTCATATTTTGTTTGATTGGCTGTGTAAGTATGTGTGTGTGCGTGTGTGTGTGTGTGTGTGTGTGTGTGTGTGTAAGAATCACATTTGATTTCTCAATTATGAAACCCCGTGGTAAAGGATTTCCCATCAACTGGGGATCTTTGATAATTTTCTTGAAATTCCACAGTCTGAATGACCATGCAGGATTCATTCACGACAAAGGGGCTGTGCCTGAGAGATTTTTCATCCAATTCGATGATTCAACAGAGGTGAATTGTGTAGAGGCATGGCACTATGTTTGTATCATCACTGCACCTCGATCCTCTACGTACAGCACAGGAGAGGACATGCCAACAGACTCACTCGTATGCTGCCCTAATAAGTCATATAGGTCACCACGAGTAAGCAGCCTGCACACTGAGTGTCGGCAGAAGGGTGTGTAAGCCTCCCGTCTGGCACGCAGCTCGGCATGCTGTGGGAAAGGGCCCCTGCAGGGCTGGGCACTTCATTGGCTAGAAAACCACAGCACGTTCTGTCACTTCTGACATCAGTCAGCAAAGGCTGCAAGCTGCACGGAGTCGAAGTGTCGTGGTCATAGGGGAGGCAGGCTTGAGTATGAGTTACGCTGGCAGCTTTCCAGCACCTCCTCTCCCAGAGGAGGAAAGCCCCCTCCCACCTTTACTTGCGGTCATGCATAGACCACTATTGTGAAGATGATGGCCAATCCACCAATCCTCGCTCCCTCATACCCTCCCTGCCGGCTTGCAGCGTGGCGTTTCGGGGCAGCTCACATGCGCTGCAGCATTCCGCCGCACCGCGTCTCAGCATTTCAGTTTAGTCATATTACCACGGCGTGGTTTCTGCATCCTGCCCATCAGGCGTTCACCCCAGGATTACTGTCAGTTAATGTGCTGCAGTTTTTCCTTGGTTGAATCAGTTTCTTGGTAGCGTTTCTTCGTGTGCTGGAGAACGTAGATCAACTGGGGTTAATCTACCCCATGCATGGAAAAGCAATGCAAGCCGGCTTTGTGCGTGATTCTAGAGTTCGTTCATACTAATACTAACATTAAAGATTTAGCATCAAGGGGCCCCAGCTTTTTAAAAATACTGCTACTTAAACACGGACATAACTAAGAGTGAGAAGGGACCGCTGATCAGAAATAACCAAAGTATCAAAAATCTTCTAAACGCCCTGAATCAGATAAGCTGCTATGCGTCACTGCTGACATGGTGTCATTCCACCCTTGTGCAAATTTGCTGCGATAGGCACAAACTGCCGACCTCACAACCAAGCCACGCGAGTGTGACCGTTGCCTCTGCACCAACAGTCGCATAAAGACTCACCAAGCGACACGTGTAAACTTGTGTGCCAAGATGCACGTCATTATGCACGGCACACCCCAGCGCTGCATACTTGGCATGATGTCATATAACTGTAAGCAAGTATTTACATGGTATGTCATGGCAAAAGGAAAGCAAGTATTCTACATGATGAGTGATAGCAAAAACCTGAGGAAATACCTTGAGGAAAGGCTTGATAGATTTATACCCAGCAGATCATGAATGCGAACAAAAAGAAAAACAAATTAAAAAAATATGTTCTGATTCATGAGATCGGTCAGATAGAGTTTGAAAACATCACAGCTGTTTTGGAACCCAAATAGTTACCCACAGATTCCACCATACTGTACGTAACAGACGCAAGTCAAACCACCCATCTGTCAGGCAGAACTGCAAGCATCATCAGGCATAACGGAAAGTTTTACATCCTGAAGCGTACATGGTACGTGGTGCAGAGCATGTCAACATGACTAATCAGGAGTCTGATAACCGAGGCAGTGCTGTCAAACTTCCAAAAAAGGCACACGAGACGGTTCTAATAAGCAGCCTGATCCACAAATATGGTTGCTGAATCCCAAACTCACTGCCATGGGTGTAAAACATGTCTACACAATTTTTTCCCCATTGTACACTAGCTAGAGATTCTCAAACATCTCTTCCCTGGAGCTATATTTCTCACTATGTGACTTGCAATGTATTACATTGATATCTATGCACAAACTCACACTAATAGGACCTAAGCAGACCTGCGCCATATGATTTTATTGATATAAATATGCGCACATAGCTGCATGTGCTATACAAAGCCACTTCCAACCTCCCAACCTGCGTTTTACAAAGCAGGTCCCAGATTATCACACACACTGCCCTACTGAGAAAGACCATCAACACCATTGTCTAATATGGGGCTAAACACAGAGGATAATAAGACACCTAGAGAAACAACACTAGAGATAAAACCATCTGTGGGAAAGAGTGGTCTTTGAGTCCTGGCTGAGCTTAATTATGTGTAACACATTTCATTCAAGTTCCCTCATATGCCCTATTCAAACGAATCATTAGAAGACGAGTGGATGGATACACAGTGTTGTGCTTAAGAGAGGCTATGGTGTCACACTGACACTCACAGGCAAAACCAGTCACCTGCTGATGGAGAGGTGATGCCCAGCCAGACATATCACTGCCTGCAGATAGGGGGCCATGACCTAAAAAGGCTGACAGAAGAGTCTCTAGAGAGGGATCACTGATGCCCTATACAATTCTATATATGATAATAAGTATGAGCATCTGCTACTCCTGAAAGATTTCTTCTATAAAACTGGGGGACCGGCATCGCCTGATCACAGACGACGCACATTAAGAGCTATCAACCACAGGCTAGTACAGAGTGTTCCGAGGCTAAGTGAGAAAGCAGTGAGAAAGGACATCCAGAATGTGAAGCGGTCGCGTTAGTCAACACCAGAATTACAACTTGAAAGATTCCAAGTCACTTTAGAGTTTAGAAATGCTGACCTAGTTGGTAGCCAAGAGTCCCTTATGAGATACGTACAGTATTTACAATAAACTGAATTCAGAAAATGCAGGGCAGCTGGTCTACACTCCTGTGCTCTGTAATGGAATATGCACATGCATGCGGCCAGGCTGGGTCACACCCCCACCCTCAGGCTTATCATCATGGGCAGGTCTATGGTAAAAGCCCCTGACTCGGTCGATTCGTATCTCATAACAAATCTCTCTTTAGCTTGACATTTTCTATTGCACTGTCAAAAATATTTCATTAAGCCTAAAAATGTGAACCTTTTACTTTTTCCTTTGTATCATGATTCAATTCAAATTCAATTGATCGACGGTTTCAGAGGAAGTGATTTAATCATTTCCTCCTATTTAAACCAGGGCACAAACGTTACTTACTGGTAACAAGTTAGTATGAGAAGGAATATGACAGGCAAACAAAACAAAAATGCAAATAAGGAGGCTGAATGGTTTGGAGGATGGTGACCAGGTGAACATACTGAAACAAACAGTATTGTCTGCCGCAGAAAAAGAGGTTCCCTCACGTCAGCAAGCCTTTGATACAATGGTTGCTGTTTAGATGAGTAAAACATCCATCCATCCATCTTCTAGATCCAGATACCCAAACAACCTCAATTGGTTCCTTTCGATGCAGAGGAACAGTGGCTCTACTTTGAGCTCCTGCCAAATGTCTGAGCTCATCAATCTATCGCTAAGGTTGAGCCCAGATACTCAAAACAAACTACTTTCTACCGTATGCACCTGCAATCTCATTGTTTTTGTCTCTACGCAAAGGTTGTGATCATAGATGAAGGTAGGAACGTAGATCAACTGGTAAATTGATAGCTTCACCTTCTGGGTCAGCTCTCTCTTATCCACGACAGAACGGTACAATGTCCACATAACTGAGAATGCTGCTCTGATCCACTTGTACAGGGATAGCCTCTCAATCAGCCAATAAGAGTGGGTCCCCAGGACTGGAGTTGAGAATCACTGCATTACTAGTGGCTGATTGAGAGGCTATGCCAAAGACCCGCACCCACAGCGGCTCTCCATGGATCAGGTTCACCACCCCTGCACTTGTAGATCTCCCGCTCCCTCCTTCCCTCGCTTGTGATCAAGACCCTGAGATACTTTCCTAAAGATAAACAATTTATTTATGGGTTAGTATTATTTTACATTTAGATATTTCTTTAACAATATCTGAATTAATCAGTCCGTCGCGCACCTCTATGACACACACAACCTCTTAAGTGCACCATTTACATCTTCTTCAAAGTTATTCTCTTTGACGACATCACATTACCAATCAAATCACATGCTCCCCAGAGTTTTCTTCAGAACCTGAGATTGATTTTTTTAATAGGGTGGCACTGGGGCGACAAAGAATCAGCCAGGGGTCCCCACTGGAAATCAGAGAATTGTTGAAAATTACTTCAGATGACAGTTTCATATTAAATAACTTTTTGTATGGATAGAACTGAACAATTGTTATAGAATAAAAAAAAAAAAATCTCAAGCACTGATTATTAATTTAATGTTATTTATTTATGATAAACATTGCAGCATGCGTTCTTCACTTAATGAAATCCAGTTAGATGGTTAACATGGTTAGACCATTCTCAAACCTCACATTTCTATGTTTACCACTTTATTTGTAGCTTTTTCTGGGAGAAGCGATTGTGCCTTTAATCTTTAAAACAAAACCACAGCTCTTCACCAGACTGCAGAAGTTAGCAATTTGAATATATAGCTAATGTGAATGTTGGGAGCTCAGCTTTAGAAGCCAATATGTGTGTGCAAGTCACCTTTACTCTTGAAGAGGCATGTCAGCCAAGATATCCCAACAACATCAAGAGCTTTCAGGAACTCAGGGCGAATCTCGTCCACTGACTACTTCAATGATGCTGGTTCTAGTAATGGGAAAATCCTCTGAATCATCCAACTCTACTTCTTGCAGAGAAGGCATGTCAGTAGGATTCAGGAGGTCCTCAAAGTACTCCTTCCAACCCCTAAATATATCCCAGACTGTTTGCCAGAATGTTTTCGGGACGAACTGAAAGTTATTTTCCACGCCCTTATCAAACTCCTCCCACACCTGAATTTCTTTTTTTTTTAATCTTATTTTATTTTATTTTTATTTTTGAATTTCTGCTGCCACAACGGCCAAAGCCACATTCCACTTGGCCGCAAGTACCTGTCAGCTGTGTCAGGAGTCCCCGAGCTGGGGATTGTCCCCACAACATTCACCACCAACCTTATGGCCACAGCTCCACACAGCCGCCTCAGCAATGGAGGCCCAGAACACCACACATTCAGGCTCAATATCCCCCTGTCTTCCTCGGGATGCAAAGTTCTGCTGGAGGTGCAAGTAGAAGGTCTCCAAGACAAGAGCCTCTGCCAGATGCTCCCAGCGCACCCTCATTTTGAGTCTGGGTCTACCAGGATCTAGATCGACCAGGGTCTGAGTCTACCATTGTCCCATGCAATCTGATCCAACTCTCCACCAGCCAGGGCTCTAGATGGTGACTAAAATGGTACCAATGCGAATAGATTTTTTTTTAGTTTACAACTATTTTTTTCTTTCCTGCTGCCAATGGTGACTGCCTCTCACAATCAGAAAAAAAAAAATAAAGTAACAGCTTTTAATTATGGTAGACATGGATTCCTGCATAGATGGGATGGACTTCTGCGAGATCCCAGAAAACCTTTTGCGACATCCCTCAGTATTTTCCCGCTGCCATTAATAGCTGCATTGTGTCCGTTTCAAGTAAAAAAAGATTTTATTTATGAACTAATAAGCATAAACGTAAACAAAACAGAAATGTCCCGTAAGGTGTATTTTAAACATTAACCCCCCCCCCCCATTCAAATCTGGCCCTCAATTCCAAATTCAGGCCTTGTTCTCATGTCTGCCAGGTAGTTAGCTTAATAATTTCAGGCTCTAATTGGCCAGAGGCTTCACACCGGCTTCACCTCGTGTGGGATCCCCAAATGATCAGCTGTTTCTGGTTGTTGTCATTAGTCCTCTGTGTTAAGTCCGCGTTTCAATTTGTTTCTCCATTCCGGTCATTGGGTGCGTTCGACTTGCTTACAGTGCTGGCTTAAAGCAACGCTGGCTTAAAGCAACGCTGGTTTAAAGCAACGCATTCTGACCTTGACGCAATGCATTACGGTTAGATGCATTGCGATCTCTCACCCAGCTGCACAAACTGGAACTGCCTCCGTGACGACACACCTTTGCCCTTATTGGCTCTTTAGTTAGAGTTTAGTTACACGCATGACGTTTGTATCCCAGGAAGTTCCGATGCGTAATCTGCTATTTCTTCCGAATATCACGTAAACCACTCTAGTGGTTTTCAGTTCATTTACTTGGTAAAATAAAGTTTAAATAAATGACATAAATGCTCTAATATTACATGCAAGTTGGTGGGTTTTTTATTGTTAATTACTGTATGTTGCGCTGCTTTATTTGGTTAATTATCCAGTCTGTGAAGAAGGCATTCATGTCAGAATTGCATTGTAGTATGACTCATTTCCTGCCGCATACAATTTATATTAGGTCAGCGTTCACGGTCCGACTTCTGATATTCAGATCAAGTCCTAGGTCAAACTGGTTTGTTGGACTTTCAAGAAATTTGAGTTCTAGTAAGTTCAAGAACTGAGGTACCACTGTGTAAGTTCAAAGGAGTGACATATGCCACTTTACTCTGGTGAAACTGAAGTTTGGGATGAGCTGTGTATGACTGAATCCGAGGACTACAGCATGCCACCAATGAACTTGTTGGTGGATATGCCCAAACAATGGGTGATGCCCGTCTTATACGCAACTGCAAAATCTAGTCTACACAGCAAACATGTAACAATAATTAGTTATTAATATTTATTTTTATTTCTTTGTAATGTAGCTAGCCAGTGTCAGAATTCTGAATTCAGCGGGTGTTCCTTTTGAAATTTCCAACTAGAAATTCAGAATTTCTGACTAATGAGTTCAAATGGAACGGAGCATAAAGCCTTGGTTTTGCCCTCCAGGTGGGCAGTCCTATCAGTATTTGACTTTACTTGAAAACTATGATTTGCCCAAAGGCACTGCTGCCGGCTCAAGCTGGCATGGCATCTTTAACTTCTAGTGATTTTCTGAGAGGATTCTCACCAAGGCATGATGTCAGCAAGAAAACACAAAAGATATCTTAAAGCTGATGACCAGAATATACTTGGTCACCTTTATTGCATAGTGATCCCCACAAACTCAGTCAACCCTTCAATTCTCAATCAATCAACCACGCGACTGATTCTTATGTACTTACCTTAAATTACCACATCCAACAAATTGAAAACTATCCCAAATAAAACCTTGGTGAGTTTCTCTTTATGCTCATTACATAAATTCATGTGGAATCGGTGTATTGCTAGGTGTGTTGCAAAAACAAGTTTTGCTTTTTGAATAATTTCTAGCCAGAGTTGAATTTGCACATGTGGAACCCGTTGATACAAAAATAATGCAGACGCGGCATCATGGAGGGGCATGGACTAACTGAGCTTAACTCACCCCAAGATGACCTCAAGGAAGACAACTTTCCAAAAATAAATAAGTAAAAATTGTATACATTATAAAAATAAATAAATACAAAGCTGAACTGATATGAACAAATTCTATGTTGATATTAAAAGTAGTTTAATACTTGAACAGTAAATGAAACAGCCAAAAATAATTGACTGATAAAAACATTAACAAGCAGAGACTCAATTTTCTGACTTGCACCAAAAACAGCAAAAGCATCACTCCTGAAAATGTGTTAACTGGTCTGGTCATTTGTCGTTGACAACTCACACTCAGGTTCTACAAGAAAGCGATGGCAACCTCTAATCTATAATATATTTCTGTAGGTTGTGGGTACCTACTAGGGCTCCAATAATCGATTATTAATCGGGGGGGCGGCGAGCGTTCCGGCGACAAAGTAAATATTTATTGCGGAGAAAAAGCCCTTTTTACATTTTACGCTAAAAATGCACCGGCTTGCGCTCTCGTGAAATGCCTTAGACTTTAGAGACTGAACGGCGCAAATAACTCGATTGGAAAAACCTGTGAAAGGCAGGCGGCAAATTTAGTTTTAAAACGTGTCCGGTTGAGTGCACATACTACAGTGATGACCTATACATTACCTATATGGTGGGAGTGGTGTCTGTGCGCGCATCAGGGCGGAACTTCGCCAGACAGCAGAGGACAATTGTAAACACACGACCATGTACAGACAAAAATGACAAGCTGTTGTGTAAATAAGATAAATAACATAAGGCTATTTAGTTTGTTTAATAAAAAGACAAGATATAGACCTGTTATATAGAAAGGGTAGCTTTAAATGACTTCTGTTGTGATCTGGCGCTATATAGAAAATAAAATAAAATTAAATTAAATTACCTTGGTGCGCCCCCCAATTGGAATGGTAGGGTAAAAACTTTGTGGTACATGTAGCCAGATTTGATATGTAGCCAATTGTGTTGGCATCTTTCCCAGATATCCAGGAGTTCACCTGTGTTCATGTGGCGGGTAAAGCGGTCGGCAGTCACGTCATTGGTTGCACTTGAAGTGAGAAACTATCCAACCCAACAGTAGATTATAGTTATAGTCGAGTCCATGACAAGAACAAGTATAAATACGGCTGATTCAAAGACAAGTAGAGACCTTAAAAAACTGGTCTTGAGTACTACAACATTTGACATTACTATAAATTTTTATCATGCAGAAATGAAGCAGTGGTGTAGTGGTAACTATAAATTATAAATTATGTAGCGGCCAGTTGACTGCAAGGCTTGTGACCAACTTTAACCTTCCCACACTCAACAGCTCTGTGTGGCTTTCTAGTAAATATGTCCATTCATACGGCAGTGAAATACAACTTACTCTGTACCTTACAAAATTAGGGCATCATGTTCCTTATTTGGCCAGAATCATCTGGCTGTGCATGTGACGTTTTTATCTTCTGAACCCATCAGAATGTGATGTGGGACTTCTTTGACAGATTTCTTCAGCTACAAGCAGTTTCATTATATAACATAAGCAAATTGTATTCTGAGAATTTTATATGATATGTAATTTCTCAGCATTTAGGCATTTTCTGGTGAAAGGAGAAACCTGTTAGACTGGCAAAAATTATGTATGCAGAACATATTCATAATATCTAGGGATGTAACAATACTATTTTTTCCAGACTGAAGATGAGTACTAGTGCTAGCACACCAATACTGATACCAATTAGGGCTCTGCAATGTTTAAAAAGACAATATGCAATTTTAATTTTTAAATATTGGGTTAAACAATAACAACAAAATACCCCCACCCCCCACGCACAAATGCAAACACAGTCAGTATATTCAAAGCCACACATAATCATCTGCACAGTACCTACAAATCCACGCACAATGGTCTGCACAGTTGGTACAGGAAGTTCTTGTTTCCTGAGTTTTAAATTTACAAGTTTATCTTCAAAAGAATTTCATTTCTCATAATTAGAAAAAATTAACAACTCATGCTGCCCAAAAACACTGTTCATGACCAAAGATAACTTTGCCTTGTGAAATATCTGCCTGTGCATGCCCAATTTGTACCTTGCATGTCTGCAAAAGTGAGCATGCAACATATTTTACGGCATATTTCATGACATGCCCAATTTGTACCATTTTGTTTCATGACCCAACCTGATCCTGTTAATACACCAAGTTCCTTTTACGTACTGTTTGTGAGTGAACACCACCAGCTAAAAGTGTTCATTTTGGGTCTTTTTACACATGACGACACATATTCATGTAATAATTATACAGATGTCAATTAGATGGTGATCTTTCTGAGACAAAGAAAAAAAAAACGGTTATAATGATCACCCGCATATAGTGATCAATTTCACCCAGACACGTGATCACTATAAGCAGTTTCCACTGTACTTGTTAACAGCCTCTGTTACTTTCACTGGACAGGGGTTATCGTTTCACATTTTCTCTTTCCGCTAGTGTTTGCCGCACGTTGGGTTGTTGAAGACTGCTGCTGGTGGGAATTTCATTGTGCTCTTTCTTGCATTTCATTTTTAGATGTGTATAACTAGATAACTGGTGTTGCATGAACCTGATTTCCTACATCTTCTTCATACTTTAGGAGAGCACATTTTGCAGTCCACTACGCTTTGGTTTTCATTGTTAACTCAAGTATTGCCATACTGAAGACATTTTGTTCTGTTTATTTTTCTTAATAAATCACTGTGTCAAGGAATATGTCCTTATCTCCACATCTATGTGCATACCTGTCTGCTTACATGACACTGAGAGAGAGCGCAGGGTCGGGGTTGATGTGGACATACCATTCCATAATGATGAGCAGGCACTTGTCCCCCTTGTAGAGGTTCTCGTATACGTCGACGATGTGTACGATGTTTGTGCAGAGTGACGCCCGCCAGTGTAGCTCTACCTCTCGTCGTGCCTTTTTACAATCACGCAACATCTGTGCACAGAGGAAACAACAGTCAGGAAAGCAGACAACGGTCAAGTGCTTCACAGTCAGTTAATTAGACATTCTGCAACACCAGCAATGAGCACCGCAGGACCCATGACATTGCCCATGCTGGTCATACCTGGGGGGCATCAATAAAACAGTCAGACGCTCATCATATTGTGTGACCAGTTAACGTATTGCTGCACCAACCCCATTGCGAAAGTCCTCAGGACTCTGGATGACGAGCCCCCAGGCAGACACATGGTCCAGTCCCAAACTCCAGAAATGGCCATCTATCTGCTGCAGCTGGGTGTTACATGGGTGTCCCCTTGGCCTGGTCCAGCCACTTGAGTTCTCAGGAATGAGGACCATGCGAGCCGGATCACCCTCAGGGAAATGCGCCACATGGCTGTAGGGCCGTAGCTGAGGGTCCCTCACAATGCAGGTAATGTACCTCGTTTGGGACTTGTTTGACACAAAGTCAAACCAGCGATGCCCAAGGATTCACCAAAGAGACACAGTGCAGAAGGAGTCCAGTCTGTCTCAGCTCACTGGATAGCGTCCATGCCTCACAGCCATACAGCAAGACAGGGAGCACCAGGACTCTAAAGACTTCATCCCCTTACAAAGATATCAGGAGCACCACACACCCATTTTCCAGTGACCTCATGACCCCCCATATTCTCCCAATCCGTCTGCTGACTTCCTAGGTAGAGTCACCAGAGACACGAATGTCACTGCCAAGGTAAGTGAATCTCTGGACAAGGTTGACATTCTCCCTGCAGGCAGGCACACTACTGACGGCTGAAAACCCTTAGTGGCAGGATGCGGTCGATGGTACACTTCTTCGGTATTAAACCAGACTGCTCTGGTTGCTGATAGGCGAGCAAGTGATCATGGATCCTGTTAAGGATGACTGTAGCAAGGATCAGGGGGGGGCACGGCAGATGGACACAGACAGGATTCATGATGTTCATGTGTTTCTTTTAATGACAGCAGTCAATATAACAACTGGACTAAACATCAGAACATTTCTTTTTATGACAATTTATGACAATTCACCACCCTGAGAACATTTAAATGGAGATATTGTTGTGTGTTTTTCAGGCGGTTGATATTTTCCGATGTGCGCTCTCTGTCCACTGGTGGGAGTAGTGTCTGTGCGCGCATTGGGTCAGAACTTCGCCAGACAGCAGAGGACAATTGTAAACACGTGACCATGTACAGACAAAAATGACAAGCTGTTGTGTAAATAAGATAAATAGCATAAGGCTACTTAGTTTGTTTAATAAAAGGACAATGCATAAAGCTGTTCTATAGGAAAAGTAACCTTAAATGACTTCTGTTGTGATCTGGCACTATATATAAAATAAAATAAAATAAAATAAAACTTGACCTTTAAGAGGGGCGGGAGGTGCCGTTGGGGGGGCAGGGCGCCCCCCTAATATGATGGAAGGGGAAACAGTGAGCACCTTACCTGGCACTGAGAGCAGTGTTACGTAATCCTCCCGCTAGTAAAAGCCATGTGCAATATCTGCAGCAGACTGGGGAGCTTGGGAGCTGAAGGAGTTTGCTGCTAAAGTGATTCTGATGCTGCTATTTTTATTGTTTATAAGTTGAAGTTGTTTACAAGTTGTATTGTTTTTTTGTTATTTAGGTTTATATTTAAATATACACAAGTCAGTATTCAAAAAATGCTAAGCTGAGAAATTGTGTGTATCATTTGTTATTAGTGTGATATTTTATGATAAAAATAGAGGGGAAAACGTCCAATTTTCAGCCAAAAAGTATCGGCAGCATATATCGGCCATCAGCTGATCCTGAAAAACCCATATCGGTCAACCTCTACCGTCCAGCACTAACAGCAACCAACAAAAGTGACCTTTGCTCAATGTGTGTCGCCCAGTAAGCCAAAAGTTACCCATCTCAGGCCTGCCACAGCAACTGGTCATCAGGCACCAGAGCAACAAAACATACTAAACAGCAAAACTTAAACATGTCACATTATTTAACAAGAAAAACCTGAAGCTCCACGTTATAGAGAATTGAGCATGATTGAAAATATCTGAAATATCTGAGATCTGCCAAGGAGAACAAACACATTCATAAATCTGCCATTCCAAATTTATCAGAACTCATTCACAAAAACAAACACCTCCTGACACCAAAGCAACCCTTCATCCAGGAATTGCGCATGTTGATGGACTATTTTTACATTTATTTCATAAGTACTGCTTGTGTAATGGCTTGGAAACCAGCAAAAGATGCTGCTTCCCATCAGACAAGGTTGTCAATATCTTTCCCGTGAAAAGTCATTGTAGGCTATTGCTGAGATACGGCCTTTTGGTGCTCAGCTCATTGTGTGTTTGCGAGACCGATTCATTTCTGCTTAGTAACCAAACAATATGTTCTCCTTTTCTTTTGTTCATGAAACCTAAAAAGGGAGCACTTTTGTGTCAATAAATAGTTTGCACTACAGGATCAGTCACCACACTATGTCATATATGCCGATAACAATAATGCCACAAGTTAAAAATCTAAGTTTAACTTCAAATTTCTCAACTAAAATTTAAGACAGCCTCAGCTAACACTGAGGAGGTCTCTCTGATAGAAATGGGGAAAGGAAGAGAAATATAGCATTTCATTGCTAGGAATGAAAATTAGTATACAGTACCGAACATACACTCAAGGCGAGATAACATCCAGGAACTTAGTTAACGTGTCCATTTTAGACAATCCAATTTCATATCATCGTATCATAGTGACAGTTGGTGGAAAGCTGCTCAACACCACACTACATTCAGAATTTTAGGAGGAACAGCACCATCTGCGGGCAGTAGTCTGCAGCTACACCTCAACGTTCACCAAAAACATTTTTAAACTGTGAAAGATGTAGTAAAAGCAACTGGTTTCATTTATAAATATGAACACACAAAGGCACACAGCATCTATGAATGAATAAATGCTATATTTATAAGGTATTTTTTTCCTGTTACGATTTTAACGGTACTACTACTTTTATCGATACCTCTTATCGGTCCGGTACTTCAATGGGTAACTTCTGTTAGAAAAAAAAAAAGAATCTAATTAATATTGCTTTATTTTCCTCATACTTACTATATATAGATTAACATTCTTGAGCAGCTAATGCATTGTTTTGAAAATCACTATTATAGATCATACAGTGTACCTATCCCTACCTAATCTGACGGACAGGGTATCGGCCATATATGATCGATCCACGTCCGATACTTTCTTAGCTTATTTAGTTTTATTTAGCTTAGCTCCTATTTGTTGTCAACCCCCCTGGAGGCGGCTAAAGCGCCGGCACCTTAAGAAAATGTTTTAAATGCGTGAAACTAATTTCGTTATACATTTACAGCATTTGGCAGACGCCCTTAGCCAGAGCGACTTACAGTGCTTTAAGACTCTACAATGAATTTCCTCCCAATACTAGCTCAATAAAACCAAGGCTATGCATATGCTTGAAAAGTACATGAGGAGCATGTTGTGATTTGTATGTATTTTATGAAAACCTGATTTATTGTGTTATCTGTGAGATAATGCATTTTAAAGACAACAGACTACATTTTCAGATATGTATTTTTTATGTATGAACGCACATATATCAGCTGTCCAGTGGTTACTTTTAATCATTAATCCATGTTCATATAGTTTAGTAAATCCCTAGTGTGGGTTTCAGACTGCTAACAGTCATAACAGACAGATAAACTACGACCTAGGCAGTTGAAAACTGCATTTCTCTGAATGCATTAAGACTGACTGATTGCATTAAGACGGACTTGCACTTGTGGCAATGGGCAATGTCAACATCAACTAGTGAAATGTTACCATACTTTTGAACATTTAGTTTCCAACTCCATCTTCACTAAAAGCACGGGCTTGTGGGTGTGCTGTGCACGGCCGCGCGTGAGAGCGCTCCCCGTGCCCCTCCCCTCACAAACAAGCTCCAAGAGAGATCTGTCTTCAGTATTAAGAACAGCAAAAATGCAACCAGAAACGGAGCTGGTGAGATTAAATGGGCAAGTGAACTTTTACGTAGCAATAATAAATAGAAAATATTTTTTCTTAAATTCTCCATCACCGATGGCAGATCCAATAATGTCGAGGTTTATCGATACTACAGTCTCTGATAATTGGGGCCCAGGGCCCGTTTAATGCTGTGTTTCAGTACCGATCCATCGCCACTTCAACCACCACTGTGTAGCATCCACCTGGATAATGTGACAGCAGCCATTCTGCCCCAGGACCCTCACCACACCATACCTAAGGAGATGAGCGTGCCAGAGAGAATTAATTAATTATATATTTAACTGATACAGAGGATGATTAGGAGGTCAGAATTGATAGGGCCACAGTGGGCAATTTTAGCCGGGGCATCAGGGTACCACCCCTACTTTTTCAAAGGAAACTCAGGGATCTTTTATGACCTCAGAGAATCAGGATCTCGGTTTTACATCTCATCTGAAGTACGGCACCATTTTTGAAGCACAGTGGCCCCATCACAGCACTGGGGCACTGGGATCCACACAGAATACAGGAAAGGCTTACCTGTTGGCCACACCGGAACCTCTTCCCAGCAGCCATGGAGCCTGAGCAAGCAGCTCCGCCTTCCCAGAAGTGGAGCAGGGCAGCCCAAGCCTGGCCTCCAGAGATCAGAGCAATAGTAAAGCCACCATCAAGCTGCAGCGCCTCAGCATGTACAGCATGGGCTTTATTCTATTTGTATCTGCCACAAGTGCCAAGCACTTACATTTTGTAAGGAGTTTCAAAACTCGCAAGGAATGCATCATTTTCAGCATATTTAACTGCCAGATTACTGCCCAGCACATGTTACAACAGTCTCCGATGGCAAACAGTCTAAACCTACTTGGACAATACAGCCCATTGTAAATGCCACAATGGGTGAAAAGACAGATGGATACACAGCCTGTTCTGTACTATGGTGTCCACCCCACATTTCGCCCACTTCTTCAGCACGCAAATGAATCAGGATATAAAAACTGATCCCACTCACGACACACAAAGAATTATGCGTGGGACCATAAATATGCCTCATACAAGCAAAAACTACTTTACCTTAAAGCACAGGTGCTGACAAAGTCCATCTGATCAGAGCCCCCTTTGCCCTATAGCTGTACATCTATGAAAGCCCTCAACTACATCCATTTTGGCTCGGGTACCAAAAAAGCTATCAAGAACCCTCAAGTCCTCAACAAATGAATGCCAGTGGTTATCTAACTTGGCACCTCGTGGGCACAAGTCCCTTTCCCTTTGAAAAGCTATACAAAACCAAATGTAATTACAATGCTTCAAGAGCTGAAACCCATGTAAATGATGAATCAGAAAATCAACACAAAAGTCTCATCCCAGACCCTTCTCATGTCTGGTTCCCCAATAATGAAATGAACTGCCAAATCACATCTACAAGAAGAGCCTCAGGACCTATCAGTTCCAGGAACACCCCTACAACCCCATGTTCCCTCAGTGCTCTTAGTGATGCACTTTCCTCCATTTGAATATTTGTATCATTAGTTTCTTGCTTTGCTTGGAAGATTTGTGTAGCCCCTGTCCCAATACTGCTTACACTTGTACCTGAACATTCTTAGGATTGAAGCTCTAAGATCTAGCTGCACTTGTGTTGACCCCTTAACACATTACACACAAAGTTGTCATTTGGCTCACTTGTACATCACTTTGAATAAAAGCAGCAAGACAATTCTTATGCATGAATATGGATCCTTTAAGAACAATGACATTTTTGAGAGAAATAACTGAGATGAATTAGCAGACTGGAACAGATGGGGATTCCCCACTGAAGCTGAAGGCTGCCCGCTGTCTGATACAGCCACTGCAGTGTTCTTATGAGCCACTGCATCAGCACCTCAAATCAGGGAAAACTATTGAGCAATGTGGGTAAGCTGAACACCAAGCTATGAATAAACAAACCAACAACCAAAGGCTACTATGAAAGAAAAACTTTAAACATTTTATTTAAAGAGGTGCTATTATGCTTTTCCAGATTTTCCCTTTCCTTTAGGCTGACAATACATGAGGCAACTTTTCAAGCAATGTTGAGGGCAAAGTTGCTGACCAGTGTTGCTCGGGCGCTTTCCCATTGATAATGGGCAACACATTTCTATCTGAAAAACAGTAATCAGCAGTAGGAAACTACCTGCAATCATCCAGAGGAGTTTCCTTTTGTCTCACCTTAATGACAATGTACAGCTCTAGAAAAAAATTGAGAGCACTTGATATACAATATACAGTATTTTTAAAAATCTACATTGTTAAATCCTGGTTTAATCCTGGTTCTGCTGGCAAAAGCCTACACTGCGCGGCATGTTGTTTCCAGGCTCAAAGTTTCCAAGACTACAGTACACAAGAACAAAGTGAAGCAGTAGACACAGGCAATAACCAAAAATCAGCCAGGTAGAGGGCAGAAGGGACATTCTAAAGGCAGAGATGACTGGCTGGCTATGAGGATTGTGCCTGCCCCCATGGATCTAGTGACTGGGGTGAAAGTGCCTCCATGATCTTGATTTTGTAAAAGATCAGGTATTGCAGGTTGCTGGATGATGATTTATATATGTGGGCACATGCAGATCTATACTGAAATATTCCAGAAAGCAGGTTTGAGTTTAAACCTTAGCTTCAACGCTGTGGTAAAGTTAGATTTATATGCAGTTTTCTGGATGTAATATCTTTCAATGTTTGTAATAAATTTCAGTGTTTTATGTTTGTTCTTCACATTTAATAGCCCAATTGTCTTGCTTAAAGACATGCGGGTTGAACGGACACAGTGCAATCATTAACAAATACGAATAAAACGCAGTGTTTCCTCTACCATTATATTAGGGGGGGCGGAATTCATGTGCGCACACAGGTGACTTCACTCCCACCAGCGGACAGACAGCGCGCGTTGGAAAATATGTCGCGTCTACCAAATATTTTTTTTTTTGCTTTTGATGAAAGATAACAACTGCAACACTGCATGCAAAGTTAAGCTTACCATGGTGTCATGATTAAGGTTTAAACCAGAAACCATTTTCAGGTATACCTCCCTGGTTTTTTGGCATAATGATCTGTGTGGGGATTTGCAGATCTATACTGAAATATTACAGAAAGCGGATTTGAGTTTAAACCTTAACTCCAAAACCATGGTAAAGTTAGCATTACATGCAGTCTTCTGGCTGTAATATCTTTCAATATCTATAATATATTTCAGTGTTTGTGTGTGCACTTCATGTTCAATAGCTCGGCTGTCTTGCTTAAAGTCAGTGCCGGTGAGTGGACACAGTGCAGCTATTAATATATGTAGAGCCGGGTGATATGACCTCAAATCAATATCACAATTAATTGAACATTTTACCCTGATTACGATTAATAGGTGATTATTATGATTTTTTTGCCCTCATATTTCATTGACAAGGTTCGTGTTGTAAACATGCTCAACTACTAAAGCTGTGATATAATTTCTAATGAAATGAGCCCTACACAGTTTTTGGTTCACCTTCAATTAACACACCTGACTCCTTGTGCTAATTACCACACAGCTCTTGAGCTGAATCATTTGTGGTGGACCAGGGAAAGAATTAAGCTACACAGGGCTCTGGCCCCCCAGGACTGGAGTGAGACCCCTGCCATAGTGACTTATTTAGGGAAGGACAGAACTGGAGTTGTGAAGTGATCAGCAGTTTGACAAGCAAAGCATATGCTAATATGTACTCGTGAAAAGGCACCAGCACACTTAATATCCATACACGTGACATGTACAACACTGACAAATGCCAAAGTTCCTTACATGAAAAGGATGAAACAAGAACCTTAATACAAATAAGTAAATACACACTGATAACATACATGCTCGTCATAGAATAAGAGACATTCCAGACACTATAATGCACTGCGATTTCTGTAAGATACAAAATTGTGTTTTGGGCATGTTTTGAAATATGATTGATATGCTTGCACAATACGATACATGACAACGGAAGGTATTCCACATTCTTGTAATGCAACACCACATTATGCATAGTAGGCACAGTGGGATGCATCAAGCATACCTGGATTAGTATTGCAACATGAAGTGTGTACACGGTATAACATGATGCTGTATGAAACTCAGAGCATGACGTTGTAAAGAATAAGCAGGACAGTCATGTCTGTGTGATTTTGGAAGAACAAGGTCACACAGAGTCTTGTCTTCAGGAATCCATAACAGAGGAAAAGTGAAAGAAACCTCAGCTGAACAAGATTCAAAATGAAGGGTTCAGTAGGCAGTCTCAGTATCAGACACAGAGGGCAGGTTCAAATGAATGTCACTGTTGTGCCCTTCGTACCCACAAAGCCATGCTGGCCCATGATCTGCCACCCGGGGGCCTGTAGAGTCCTACTTCCGGAAGTTCAGATGTACCTGGGACTCTCCAGAACAGCAAAACATTACCCATTCAGACAGCTAGCTCAGATTCCCTATTTAAGATCATTTGCAGGAGAAATGTATCTAAAACAGCTAATTTTTGCATTCATTAAAAAATGCCCCATCTCACCTTTAGCGTCAGTACCAGCTTTTACACCAGTGGAAAATCAACACCTAGAAGTACAATACTTTTGGTACTTTCTTGAAGTACCAAAAGTATGGTAAATGGTGTGGTGGAAGAGCGCCCTTAATCCATCGTCATGCCAGAAACAAGATGGGTGTTAACATTAGCATAGTTCAAATGTTTAGCTGCTGTAGCATTATCTAAACTCATGGTATAGCATCCAAATTCAATCAGACAAAACCACAACTACCAGCTAAATCTACAAAAGAGTTGAAACTACTATCCAGAACCATGCTAATCTGAAAAGGAGTGCTTTAGAAATAAAATATGCAAATGAATGTAAGGAGAAATCTGCTTTTCAGTTTGTGGAGTTATTGGACTTAAGACCTTCCCATTTCAGCTTAACAGTATGGGTTTCATGGAAGGTGTGGCAAGTGTGACAAGCTGGAGAGAGAAGCCAAACATGAAGACTCATGGAAAATCACCCTGGCGAAATCTACGTTAACTGCATTTTTAATTACAAGCAATCTAGAATTTCCCTCTAAATATAATGTCACACTTATAAAGACTAACATCTACTTTAGCCATTACAGACGCTCCTCCACTTCGAAAATTTCAATTTACGAACATTCAGACATACGAATGAAGAGGACTGCAAGTCAAAACTGTGTTCCATGGGCTCCCGTTTATTGTCTACAATATCACTCCTTCCATTCTGAGCGCCAGTTCTGCCAAGTACGACTTCTGGGCGCTACTCCAGCCACGCAGCAGCGTAGAGTGCATAATTCCAGCATCCTAGTTCTTTGTACTTGCGCATACCCTTAAAATGATGTTGAATAACAACTTACGAACATTTCGAGTTACGAACAGCCATTCTGAAAGTATCTTGTTTACAAGTAAAGGAGCGTCTGTATATAATTTTAAGGATTTCGTTTTTTTTGATTGGCTCACTTAAGTTAAGGCACAAAGTCATGGTACTTGAACTTGTATCTTCCTGCAAGTTTGCTTCCTTCACTACAGTGTCCTCACAAGAGGAGGTGCTGGATTCCCATGGGAGCAAGCCCCACAGAAACATGGGGGTTGGCGTTGTAGGAATGTAATTTCACTTGCACTGCGCCGATTTGCACACCTCATTCACCTCTGATGGAATGCAGGGCATTTATTAGCCATATTTACTAGCCACGTGGGTCTTTTCAATAGTATGGTAAATACAGGTGTCTGCAATGACATTAATGAAGCTTCCATTAAATTTCATTGTAGTATATTTGTAACCTTAATGAATGTTATTACTTACACCTGTGCCTGTTATACTATCTCGTCAGTTAGGCTGCCATTAAAAAGGTCCATTAGTGATATGAAACCATGTGACACTACATTTATATCAAGATATCTCAGCAACAACTTAAAAACAAAAGATAAAATTTTCTGGAGATGTTCATGACATTATGATTTAGCTTTAGTAAAAAATTGATCAATTTTGAAATAGGTTTTTTGTTCTTGAATTTTTTAATATTTAATCTGTTATTACTTGGCAATTATTCATAAGGGCATGGCATATTATTTTTTCAATCTATAGAGCTGGATAATAGCTTTAAAACAATAACAGGTCTGTGCAGCCTACATTAAGGTAAATAGAGCCATTCAAAATAAATTAAAAAAAACAAAATAAATAAATAAACAAACATTTTCCACTCTTGCCCATATAATTTGTATTACAATAAATCAAGCTTGTTTGAAATGAGCAAGATGATTAGCTTGCTTTTGAAGATAGATTTCACAGGAAGATTACCAATCATCTAAATTCTTCATTGACACAGAATGATTAAGAGTGATCTGATATAAACAAAGCAACTAGTTAAAAATACTGCAAATGAAAATACATTCCTACAACGCCAACCCCCATGTTTCTGTGGGGCTTGCTCCCATGGGAATCCAGCACCTCCTCTTATGAGGACACTGGGGTTAAGGAATTAAACTTGCAAGAAGATACAAGTTCATGTACCATGATTTTGTGCCTTAAGTGAGCCAATCAAAACAAAACCTTAAAACGATATACAGACGCTCCTCTGCTTACAAAGAGATATGTTCCAAATGGTTGTTTGCAACTTGAAATGTTCATAAATTGTTATTCAACATCATTTTTAGGGTATACCAAACTACAAAGAACTAGGATGCTGGGAGTACGCACGCTACGCTGCTCCGAGGCAGGAGTAGCGGCCAGAAGTTGTACTAGGCGGAATTGGCATGCAGAAAATTTTTGTTAATGATGCAGACAGGAACCGGGAGCCCAATGAACACAATTTGGACTTACAGTCCTCTTCATTCAGAAATTATGTTCTACTACTAAAATAAATGCTATTAGGAAAAACTTTCAATTTCTCAATTCAAGAAATAGCCCTGTGGTGATTTATGTAAATTGTAGCTTAAATTGATGGAGTTATGATGTGAAAGGCTGGAAACTCATTAGGCTCAGAAGAGCACTAAAGTGATGCAGAGATTCTTTCAACATAGCGGCCGGAGGGACCTCAAAGTTAAAACAAGAAAATAGTATGAAACTGCCAGACAGTCCGATTTAGCATGTTAGCACCATGTTAAATGAAGTCAAAATCAGCCATCAGCAGAAGGTCAGTTTTAAAACATTTTTTACATATTTGTGGGGAGTTTCTAAACACTTTGTAATAATCAGGATTACTACATGAGCATCTCCTAAAATGTGATCTGATCATAATAAAGTCTAGTTCAGCAAACAACATTTCATAATGCCACATCTTTTATTAGATGGGATAAACCTTAAGTATAAGGAGATCCTCCTTCATTGGTAATAACCTTGACCAAAGTTGTTCTGAAGCTACTAATCAGACAGGCAAAGCAGTTAGGAGGTATAGTGTTCCACTTTGATATGTAAAATTGTACATTTTTGAGATGTCTTGCTTGAATGGGCTACTTCAGGTAAATGGCACAACATTTAATTATGGTTAAGGTCAAGAGTCTGGCCATTGTAAATTTCGCATAATTTCCTGTGCTGTCGATTTACTCTTGTGTTTTTTTTTCCCCAGTGTTAAATCACAAACAGTCTTTAGTTATTGGAATTCACTGATCCTTCAATTATTCCAAGCCTTGCAGGCCATGACACATGACCCAACTCCACCATACTCTCTCCACCATGCTTTAGTGAGCTGTAACCTTCAACCCTCTTTTCAAGTGGATATTACCTTATAAATTCACACACTTGCATTAATGATTGTTTAAATCATTCAAGATATGACAATGTAAAGTGGTCTACGTGTGTGTGTTAGTTAAAGTCCATTTATTATGCTGAAAGTAAGATCACATTTTAAGAACTGATCATACTGAAATATACCAGCCTTCTCTCGTAACTGTGAAAGGGGGGAGTGTCTCAGGAGGGAGTGTTGGTCTCTGTGTACTTTTAAACCAGAAGCAGGAAGACCGTATTCTCTCATCTCCCTTCTTCAAGTTCTTTCAGATTTTAAATGCATAAAATGTCCAGGAGGGGGCAGCGCTATCACATGGGAGGGGACAACCTCGGGAGGTGCACTGAAGGATAAATGGGCAAGTGCATGTCACAGATGCAGAACCTATTCTGCACTCTCAGGCATGCACAAACAAGACAGCCACAAGAGAGGCCTTCATTCAGCGTAAGAGAAACATCAATGGAGTCATTCATAAATCACTGAGGCACATAGCATCTTACTTCTGTATATTAGCTTTGAATGACAGCCATTTAAAAGCTCGTGCTTTCACTTCAGTGACACCGGGCTCATGTGAACTTCCTCAGGAAACAGAAATGCTAAGATAAGCACTTTGGGAAAGGATGCTCAGTCAACATTTAGAGGATTGCGGTTTTTTTTTTAGAATTATTATTTTGACTGTCACAAGATCCATTCGTACACTACTGCCGATCGCAATTCTGACGATCCACGTCCTATACTTGCGTATTTAGTTTTTGGCAATCAATCGCACGATAGCTCTTTCCCATTTTACATGTGTTTTTTGCGGCATTCAAATCAAACGCCATCGCTGCCCCTCAGTCTTTTGTGCTACTCAGTGGGTGTGAGTACAGTGACTTCCGCCTGCTGTGATGTCATGCGCATACCCTTCACAGTACGAGGAGCGCAAGATGAGACGTGACGATCTGGGAGTATCTTACGCTTTTAACAGAAACCAGTAGCAGAGCGATTTGCAATCTATGTAAAATAAAGTTCAGAAGTGGGAATAGCGTTTAATGGACAATCCCATTTAACAAAGCACATGCAACTGCGAGACAAAACAAAGCAATGGATAATTTGGATGACTGTTTTGCAAACTCGCTGCAGCTTGTGGTACAAGAGGGGCTGCCATCGCAATAAAAGTGTAACTGCGGAATCGGATCGGAACTGAAAAAATGTGGATCGCCCATCTAGTCATTAATTGGGTTTGTGGTAATCATAATTGATGAATTATTATTATGATTATTGCTTCTACTAATATTAAACACAATAAACAGAGCACAGTGGATACAAAACAGTGGGTGCCATCACTGCCCTATAGTCACCCTGTCCTCAGCTCCTTTCACAGCCAGCACAGACTCTATTGTCTGTCTGGACCAATAACACTTGAAGTAATTAGTAACAGGGCTCTGAAGGGTGGATCAATCTGAACACCCACACTCTTCAGAACAGTGGCTGGAAAAATACAGCAACACATGGTACCTGAAGGGTTTCTGGCAGCCTGAGGAATGCCTGGAGAAGCTAAGAACTAAGACCTCATCCACTCCACATCCACTTGAAGCCACCCGGTTGACGCAGGGGGTGCAATGTTACTTTGGCAACATTTATACGAGGTGGCAAGAACGTCACCTATCTAGGCTTCAAATTCATCATTTATCAGCTATGGAAAAACAAAGAGGCACAGCCACTGGCCTTTGTCATGTGTACGTTTCCTAACACATCTTACATCAGTACTAGACTACTTAAATGTTTTTGTATCTTCTGTAGCCCAACAAGTATGGTTCTAAATGCAAGTCATGGGATCAAATCCCAGGGAGCTCACATAAAATGTACTATACTATAAGTTGCCTTGGATAAAAGAATCAGATAAATGAGTTAATGTAATGAAAATCCCATCAACTGACCCTCCCACGTAGTCTATGAGCACGGGGGTAATTCTGCTAGTGCTTATCTGACCCCAAAAATGGCATGATTAAGGATGGGAAATATCAGAAGGCAAACGCAGAAATACATGAAAAACAAACACAATTAAACAAAAATAGCAGAGCGGGAGGAGCCCCAGGGGTCTGGCTGCCAGTACAGACTGAGGCCTTATGGAGGGGTCCCCTGAGGACAGTGGCCCCTCCCCAGAGCACCTTACTGGTTGGAACAAGGACGTGCAGGGAGAGCCAGATGACGTACACTGATCCCTTGAGTCATCCAGCCTTGCTCTTGTGGTGTGGGACAGTCCATCTGTCCATACATGTTAGTCTCAAGAAGCTCTAACAGAAGATTCAGACCTGAAAACAAAACATATGCCCCCCTGCAATATGTCGGGGACTTTGGAGAGCCTTCATTGTTTTACCTAGAAATTCACAAATCAATTACACTCCTCCTACCATTTCAGTGTATTAAGCTTAATGTGCCTATTAAATAGCTACAAGGGCCACAGAAGAGAATTATAAGTATGAAATTGAAATATTTAAAACGTGATCATTTGATCTTTACATCTGGTCCTATTTATCTCCTGTTCTTTGAAATCATGGAATATACAGAAAAGTATGTCTTTTTAAAATGCATATTCCTACATTCTGCAAATTATGCAGGGAAAGAAATCATGTGACCAAAATCTCAAAAGGCCAGTAAAATAAGTTCATTGTGATCATAGGTGTTAATTATTGGAACACACACAAGCCTCCCCCTTAAATGCCAGTGGACAGCCAGGCCCATCTGCTGTCAACCTTTTCAGTCTGTGACTACAGGGTGGGGGTGGGGGTTGGGGGGTGTGGCAGATGCAAGGCCTAATCGCCTCATGGCAGCCACCTACACAAAGGAACCTCTCCAACTACGGCACAAAGACAAAGGCTGTGCTTGTATCCCCCACCTGCTCCTGGTCCCTTAGTTCCATCGAGGCATTTAAGGCGACCCAGGAAGGCCATGCTCACAGGGGCCAGCTGTTTTTGATGGGGCTCCACAGAGCTGAGGTCATCACAGACCTCAAAAGCAACTCTACTGAATAATGAAACAAGCAGAGGAAAAGAGCAGAAGGAGATGCTGAGCTAAAACCGAGACGTGTCAAGTGATTCAGCGTCATGCAAGAGCTAAGGATAAAAATAACATGTTTTCCAGGATGAAACACAGTAGCCTTTGCAGTGAGAGGACTGCAAGAGACCACAGCAACTAACAGCTCCTTCTCAGGGGTGCCCTTAAACTCTACTGCTACATCGCTTTCCATAGGGACCACATTCACCCAGCTCTGACACTACTCCTCAGCCTGGGAAAATGCCACTATCCCAGCCAAGGGTAACAGATCAAACCCAAGGCAAGGCATCTAAAATAAACATTGTCGGGATAACAGTATCCAAAAAGAACACTGGAATTATAGTCAAATGCAATGAAGCTTTGTCAACTAACTTCAGCCAATAGCAGCCTTGGAATTCATTGACTGACGCAAACATGACCGTTATAGGCATACAAAATAATGAGATGAGGATTCGAGATTGCCTGATTACCATGGTTGTATGGCTGTTTCCCATCTCCCAGAGAGCAGAGAACATTAGCATTCACAGTTTCATGTAGACTTTACCTCAGCAAGCAGCAATTGTAAAAAAAACACTAGTTAACAGGATGTAAGGCAGGGAAATGCCAAGAACGTCGCACTGTGTGTGGAGTGACATTTCAGGTATGGTTTCTGTGAACCTAATGAAGGGGTATCGTGATAAAGACAAACATTCTCCTCCACATGCTGACATTAGATCGTTTGATAACCTAGGTCGCAGTTATAAAACAAGTAGACACATACTTGACAAGGTTAAAGAGAAACACTATGGAAATGAGCTCAAAAATGTCTTGGATACCACATGAATGACCATCTTAAAAAGACTATACTTAAAAAGACTTCTGAACAAATATGGGACAGTGAGCAGCAGGTAGAGCTGGGCAAAATGGCCTAACAATAAAATCTCAGATTTTTTTTCATAATAAATCCGATTTTCAATTTTAATCGATTTTCCTCTCCCATACTCAAAATGAAACTACAGATGACAAATAAATGGTTCAAAACAAGTTTTAACTTTATTTTGTTTTGTTTTTTACTTTAAAGTGCAATCTGACAAGCCAAAAAGGATGCTTGTAAGTGAGATGGCAGACCACGCCATTGCAAACACTTTTAGAAACTCGTAAAAGCTTGTAAATATTTTTTAGCATGTTAATGAATCACGGATTTTCCATAGTATGTATGGGCACCATGTCTTTTGCAAGACCATGTCAAACCCCAGACTGGGGAGCGTAACAGAGTATATATACATCACGACAGCGTTTGTTATCGCCTTCCACCGTGCCCTATTCTCATCATATGGCACACAGTCCAAAAACATGTCAGGGACGGTTGCTTGCTTAACTTTGGATGTTGTGCTGGTGCTGCGGGTATTTTCATTTTGCTGGGAGCTGCATTTCTCGAACTCCACTGTGTGTCTCTGCTTTAGGTGCAGTTTGTGAAGCCCTGAAGCCAAAAGTGGGTCCTTCCACTTTCTACAAAATAGAGGCATTTCTCAAAAGCATCGTATTGTAAAGTTTCTTAACCATTAGAGACAGCGTTCTTCTTTACAAAATGGGTGAGTTTCTCAAAAGCATCCTAGAGCAAAGGTCACCATTGTAGCATAAAAATCATCAGGTCATGTCATAGGTTGATGGGTTGTTTAACATTCCTTAACAGTTCAAACTTTGTCATTTTCTTATTTATTTTCTTTTTATTATTTTCATGATAAAATTCACATACAATCACCCAGCTCTAATATTAATGTGTGATGAGAACATCTTCCAGCTGCCTAAATGACTCTCATAGGCACGTAAACCAGAAATGTATCACTTGTAAATTCTGACTAGTGCCCTCAGGTAATGAGACGTACCACAAATTAAGATCACTTCACCTGCCAAGAGCATCACTGGGCACAAATCAGCTGTCACTAGCTTAAGGCAGAACAGGAACATGCTGATGATTAGTCTATCCATTTGTGTAACTAACACCTGTCAGCATTTCTGCAGAAGATGTGTCAGCAGTCAAAACCCCTCTGGGAAGTCCCAGGACTGCCCAGGCAAGGGCAGATATCACTTTGCATTTAAACATCCTCACCTTTCTTCTTTGCCTGCTGTTTTGACTGCAAAGGTCAGGATATTGGGGGTTCACAGCCTTTCTGTGTCCACACTATTAGGGAAGAAAGCCTGCTGCTGTCCACACCAGTAGGTTTTATAGTAGCCCATAAAAACAGCCTTTTCTTTCTATATGGTTTTCAAATCAGCAAATGGCTGCAGTAAATTCCTACAGGAGGCTGACTGAAAACATAAGATTAAGATTGTAAATGTTTATTTTAAAATGACCAGTAGTACAAAGACCATATCCCATAACTACAAGTATCTGAGCAAACAATTATCCCTAAAATAAATGCGCAAACTCACTCATGGCAAGGGCTCTTGGCTTACTCTTTAGACAGTGTCAGTATAAGATCAGTGCAATTTGTAAATATACATTCAGGGCACCGTAAAGATCTGCAAAGGTGAAACGACAGGGACAAGGAGACTTGCCTCAAACCATACAGTGATAGTTAGAAAATACCCACCACTGACACAGCATCTTTTTTAGAATTCTGGCCACAGCAGTTATAGCCCCACCCATCATTGGGTTTTTTTATTCTGCACCCACAGTCAGAGTCAGGTCAGCATGCCCCCAGCTTATGCAGGCTCACACACAGGTTGTTGTGGTTCACCTGCTTCACAAGTTCTGGTCAGCTCGTGTATTCAGCACTCCAATTACTTCCCAGCACCGGTATGTGATACACAGTTAAAGTTAAGATTAAACACTTTTGTGGGTTGCAAAATAAAAACTGCGAGCATCTGACCTTCCTAATACACAGGAAAGCCCTTAAAAATACAGGTGCACCTTAAAAAGCAGAACCTTAGGAGGATTTCCAATCAAGGGAGGGAGGTAGGATGATGGGAAACACAAAGGATAACTCAGTCGCCCATGAAATGAAATTCAAGATGTTTCTCCATCATGCAGGACACTCCAGCATGACTCAAAGACCATTCACTGTATGACCCAGGTACACGTTTGACTCTCCCAAAGCTGCCTGAGTCACCATGGAAATAACAACATCACCTTTTTGCTAGATATGTACATCCTGCATTTTTCTGTGAAAATATTTTAAAATGGTAAATATCACCTGGCTACGGGTTTTTAACGTAATGACCTAGACACCATTTGAAAAGGATGTTTGGGTTATCACACTAAAGGGGTACGCTTTGGAGTAAAGCCAGCTTATCGGAGATGCCCAAGTCTGTGTTTCAAATTCCCTTAAAAAAAAAAATAACCCAGGCTGAAATTCTGGTGTACCCAGACCTATAGTGATTTTTAAACAAGAGTAGAGCTGGGCGATATGTCCTAAAAATAAAATTTCCGATTTTTTTTTCACAATAAATCTGATTTTCAATTTTAATCGATTTTCCCCTCCCCTACTCAAAATCAAACTACAGATGACAAATAAAGTTAAAACTTGTTTTGAATCATTTATTTTTTTTTTTACTTTAGAGTTAAAGTGCAACTTGACAAGCCAAAAAAGATGCTTGTAAGTGAGATGGCAGTGAGACACCATTGTAAACACTTTTAGAAACTTGTAAAAACATAACATGTTAATGAATCCTGGCTTTTCCACAGTATGTATGGGCACCATGTCTTTTGTAATATACACTACATCACGACAGCGTTTATCGCCTTCCATTGTGCCCCATTCTCATCATATGGCACACAGTTCAAAAACGTGTCAGGGACAGTTGCTTGCTTAACTGTGGATGTTGTGCTGGTGCTGCGGGCATTTTCACTTCGCTGGGAGCTGCACTTCTCCCACTGTGCTGCGTGCCTCTGCTTTACGTGCTGCAAAAAAATTGTTGTGCTGCTTCCTTTGGTTGCAACAATTTTTATACAGACTTTGCAACAAGCACTTGTTTGGTCTGTGTCCGACGGCGCAAAACCAAACCATTGCCATGTTGTTTGTGAATCCACTAGAGTGTTTGGGTGCGCCGTGCTAAGTTACCCGTGAACGGTGCATCGCATTAGTTCCGTTTTTGGCACTCGTGTGAACAATAAACAATAATATCAATTTTCATAAAAACACATCGTCCTGAACTGTAAATTCAAATTAATCGATAAAATTGATTTATCGCCCACCTCTAAAAAAAAAAAAAAAAAGAGTGCAGTAAAAACACACTTGATAAACAACAAACAAACAAGAAAATGCACAGCCTCCTGGTTGAAAGCATAGACATTGGGACTGCCCCTTTAAATTGCGAGGGATTAGGCAGCCAAAATGTAATAACAGAGAACACCACAGTATAGGTTTATGGACTTTTCCAAAATCTCTTTCAGCTTATTCTGAATGAGGCTACCCCTATCTTGTTGTAACATTACCATATGATGGGATTATGTATTGTGCAGTTTGCCACTATAACGATGCCATTATTATTATTACCATTCACATAACAGAGATGCTTTATTCATTGTCTACCACATTGGGAACAACTGGGGTTAAGGGTTTTGCTCAAGGGCCTTGGTGGCATCACTCTGCCTGTCATGGGATTTAAACCTGCAACTTCCCATTCATAAGCACAGGGTACTAACTCACAGAAGCACTCCCATAAACAAACTACATACATAAAGGACTGTTCTACTCTCAGAAGAAAAACAGGGATAACCTGGGTGACCTGCAACTCTGAAAGCAGATACCAGGCGAGGCTGTGACTGGGTACTGAATCGCTGTCTTGTGCAAGCCTGTAACTGTATAAGAACCCCAATGTGTCCTGGCCAGCTTTAATCTACAGACATTGATGTTGAAAAGCACTTCCTTTTGGCATGTGCAAGCGTTGAGGCACACAAAGAATGCAAGCCACTCAAATGGAGACCCAGAAGCTCCACGTCAACATGGTTCTAAAAAAAAAAAAAAAAAAAAAAAAAAAAAAAATAA
>JAODUD010000141.1:330965-342222 GCA_026784285.1 Stomatorhinus walkeri
GAGTACTCAGCTGGTTGGGAGAAACAAAACCATGGTCTGGATTTGTAGCTTCTGGACCTGAAATGCCCAACACTGAAATACACCTCCAGCTCATTCACTCTGAACACTGGAACACCTCAGGGCTGTGTGCTCAGCCACCTCCTCTACTCCCTCTTCACACACGACTGCAAACTCACCCATGATTCTAACCTCATAATTAAGTTTGCAGACAATACAACTGTGATAAGTCTGATCTCGAACAACGACGAGACAGCCTACGGGGAGGAGGTCGAGAACCTGGAGTGCTGGAGCCAGGACAAAAACCACGCCCTGAACTCAAAAAAGTCAAAAGAACTGATCCTTGACTTCAGGACACGGAAGGACGGGGGCCACAACCCAAATAGCGTCAGCAGTGAAAAGGTGGAGGTGGTTCAAAGCTTTCCTTGGGGTTCAGATCAACTGTGACCTGTCATGGACCACAAACACTTCATTCATAACCAAAAAAGGACTTCAGAGGCTTCACATCCAGACCCTGAAGAAAGCACAACTTCCACAGCAGCTCCTGGTGAACTTCTGCAGGTGCACCATAGAGTTAGTGATCACAAACTGCATCACTGCGTGGTACTCTGGATGCACCTTGGACAACAGGAAGACCCTGCAGCACATCATTAAGATGCAAGCGCATCAGTGTTTCCCCTAGGTTTTCAGCTGGGGGGGCTAGGAGACCGAGTGTTGCCATCTTCACCACCCTGGGAGTGTTTAAAAAAAAAAACGCAGATATTGTGTGCATATATAGTGACTGTACATACTTTATTCTCAGATTCTATTTTATGCCTCAGACTCTGTTTAATTGTAAATATACTGTGCATCTGCTGGTGTGTTCCAAACTAAATCTCATTGTACTTACAATGACAATAAAGCGTGCGTCCGTCTGTCTGTCTGCCTGCCTGCCTGTGCGTGCCAGCACGTCCGACATACTGGCTGTTGAGTGCTGACTTCACTCAGAGGATGAGCACGAGAAACGGAAAAAGTAGGAGACACGTACTACATACAGAGGTATTTACCAGCTTAATCAGAGAAGGGAGTAACGCTGCAGTCTGGGCACCTTGGACATCACCAAGTTCTGTAGTGGTTAGTAATGCTATACGTCACGATCTTTAGGTAAAGGATTCCACATTGATTCAGCCAAAAATTACTTTACCGTCATCGTAATTATCTAATTAATTCTACTGCCTAAGCATGCCCCTATCACCAAATTAAGGCCTTAGGAAACATGCCGCAGGGTTTGACAGTGTTCTTCTCCTCGATAACGTTAATGCGTGTTAATGGCTGCCGTGTATTTATGTAAAGGGAATGAAAACCGTTCATCACACGCACAGCCGCGTATGTAAGGTTTGATGGGCCTAATTTTAGAAATAATTTAGATTTGCCTTAAGATTCCATGAGTGTGAATTCATGTCAGGTGTCTGACAGTTGGCAAGCATTCTGAAAATCCTGCACATACCTTCAAGATAAAAACTTTAAAAGATGTGAAAGTGTGTGTCCAAGAGATTAAAAAATTGTTACAATAATTGCAAAATTTAAAATTGTGCCAGAATCTCAAATTTCGTGGCAGTGCATGAGTTAGTTCTCATCTGGTGATACAGTAACGTAGGCCCACTCGCTATCGGTAAGCAAGATCAACTGACTGAAAACAATGGAAAAAAGAACTCAGTTGTTGATTGTTAAAATGCACAGAAATCAGCAACAGAAATAGAAATATTAACTTTTAAACGCATTTTCTTATGTAAATGTTTCAACAGGAGTTGAGGAGAGAGAGGTAGGCTAGCTTGATAATTGTAAACAGCGACATCTGCTGGTGGAAAACAATAGAACTAAAACATAATTCTCAGTTGTTTCTTGTCAAGTGTGCGGTTATAAAAAAATAGGCAGACAATCATATTTGAAAATTCAACAGCGCCGTGGATGTAAACATTTCCCTGCGCAGCCGCTCATTTTCTGCGGTTGTTTTCCTCCACAACAGGCTGCAAACCCTTACTGATGGATCTCTGTGCAGGCAGGTCTGATAATCCAGATAAGTGGGAATCAGACACAGTTCTCCAATGGGAAAAATGTGCATGAAGGCAAAATGAATCACAACTTGAACTTGACTAAAATGATACTCTATAGTATGTGAATACAATTTTAAGATAAGGCTAAGTAATAGGTTTGTCTAGAGACCAGTTTTAAGTGGATGTAATGATTGGGGGGGTGGAGATGGTCCCCTGTGAGTTACTTCATGCCTTGTATTCCTGAAAACGTTCTTGAGAATGAAACGTGGCTAAAGATGCACACTGTCTTCCCTGCTCCTGCCGCTGTGACCCCCATGCAGCACCGGTCGGGAGGAGGCGTGGGCTGTAAAGCCAGCAGCAAGAGCCGGTCGCAGGAGCAGCAGATTCCTAACGGGGGGAATGTCGGTCTGCATCTACAAGCAAACTCCAGTGTGCATTTTTAACTGCGGAGACATGCCTTCATCGGCATCCTGTCTCCTCCTCCTCTATCGGTGCCCCACCCTGTGACCTAGGAAGGGGCCAACTGAAAGTGTCCTGAGTAGATTGCTCCACTGCTCTTTTCTTCCACGGTGGAGCGTCACCTCAATGCCTTTCTGGGAGCCGTGTGCAGGGGAGGGGGAGGGGCTTAGCCCAGCTTGCCATTCAGTGCCTCCTGAAGCTTCTCCCGGTACTCCCCGTACTTCTTCTGCACCTGCCGCACGCGCTCTTCTTCCTCCCTCCCCAGGATCATCAGGAAGTTGTGTAGCTCAGGCACCGAGAAGGCGTGCCACTGTAGGCCAGAAAGAGGGAGGGGCAGGGCAGAGGCATCACTCAGGGTCTCTCCTCGAATGGGACGCTGACTGCGACTGCCTCACAATGACCCTGCCATTCTCACTGGTCATCATAATCACACGAGCCTTGGAACAGCTCATAACTCATTGTCATAAATCGTCATGACAAATATAGTCTAGAGAAAGTACACAACCTATCCACTTTGAGAACACGGATGTTATGATTGGTCTTTTGAGGACATAATTATGAGTCTCATAATTACTTTACATTGCATTTATTTAGCAGACGCTCTTTTGTCCAGTTACATACATGCATGGTAGATAGTATATCGCCAGCACACAGCTATCAAGGAGACAACTTAGTGTGGCAGTTTGCTTTGTGAATTACAAATAATGCTTGAAGCCACTCTTCAGACAGTAAATTCAATCAAATCAGGATTCCTGTATAAATACCCTCACCATCACTGCAGTGTGCCGTGTGACGGAACAGCCCTCTCTCCCCGGGCCGAATCTACCCCAGAAGAAGCCTACTGACCTCCACCTCCACTGTCTCATTCTCCTTCAGGACAAAGGTCAGGCACTCAGGGTCCGGGCCGGCTATCAGCCGAAGGTACAGGGGATGCTCTGAAATGGCCAGCTTCTGGAAGAGATCTGATCCCAGAGGCGGGACCCACCAACACACACTCAGTCCTTGGCTGTTATGTAGAAAACACACGCAGACCCAATGAGCAGATGAAAACTCTGCTTAAAGAAAGGGCAGGGATTGGACCCTACATCCCGGAGGTTTGAGGTAGCAGCACTTCTCACCCCACCTCCATGCCACACGACATGTAATTACTGTGGAATAACAAAGACCCCCTAAACTCTGGTTTTACAACAACCTATATGTACAGACTGCAGAGAAGAGTGTCTCACCTTGGCCATCGCGGTGCATCTGGCGGTACAGTGCAAACTTGTGCGGGTTGTCTAGCACCATAAACTTGGTCAGCAGGCCCTGGATGACCTCATCCACCGTGGTGCTGCTGCTAATGTGCAGCTGCTTGACAGCGTCCGACGGCAGGTAGAAGGAGGTCTTTCCCACGGCGTCAGCCCCGCCCCCAGGCACAGTCACGGGACGCCGTAACTTCAGCTGGACCTTGATGAAGCCCGTGTAAACACCATCTTCATTCTGCAGGGGAGAATGGGTACCAGACTGCAGTAGAGCACTGGGATTGCTAGATATGTGGGAGAGGTCTTAAACCCCAAATGGCACGTGACTGCTTCATCCTTACAGAAGCAACATTTAAAATAGGAGATTTGCGCATGCAATAAGAAATGTGGATTCAGAACAGAGTGGCTAAGTGTGATGAACACATCACAAAGCAGTCTCCCAACCAAACAACTGGCAGTATAACCCAACCCATGACTGTGCGGAAATGGTGCTGGTTGGACCCGATCCAAGGCATTTTGCCAAAGCCAGAGCCAGCCCTATGGGGCACGCAATCCATGCAGGCACGGTCATGGAAATGGGATCTTACCAGCTTCATCCCATTCTCAGTTGCCTTGGAATTGTACTCCTCAATCCTGGCTGCGATCTCTGAGAGTGACTTTGGTTCATGGTTCTCTTCTTTTCCTTCACTCTGCAATTTGACAAAGATATAAAGTTAAAATCGGAAATGCTGGCAAGACAAGAGGCACTGTGGCCTTTGGGGACCAGGTCATGGGGGGGGGGGCTGCTGAGTGGGTCAGGATGGGACCTGGAAGGGGCAGTGATCTTTGACCTCTGAAGGTAAGACCTCCAAGGAGATAATCTGAGTCACAGTATTATTAGTCATTGCAGCAGAGATGTGCAGAGAAGTAGTCAGCTGGCACCTAGGAACACAGGGCAGGGCATCGAACAGGCAGGTTGTGCACTGGATTGGGTCGGCGGGGTGGGAGTCGACACCAATGCCGCGGGATCAAATTTGTTTTCTATGTGGGGTGTCCCAGGATGGATTAATCAGCCTCGTCAGGAGGGCAGCCCCTCACTTAAAGTACAGGTGGGATGGTGAGAGGAAACAGAAAAGCTCCAATCCAGCTTGTACTGGTGCGTCAGTGCTGGCAGAATGGTCACCTGCTGGCAGAGCTGCTCAGTGACGTTACCCTATGACGGGGACAATGGGATTTCACAGACAAGGACATCTAAGCCACCTGGCCTGTCAATACTGCCATTTAGGGCATCCTGATTGCACAATTGACTAAATTGCCCTCACAAATCTACTGCCCTATTTACTAGAAGATAATCCATATGCTCAACCATAACCTGAAGCAAATGCTACATGAATTGTGTGACTAATCCATAATATGTGGTATATAGTATATGATTTGTTCTTGTATAAATCAATATTAAAGAGTGTCTGACACTTGAACAGTAGACAGTATGAGGTAAGATTATAGCTCACGGAAAAGCTGGGACCACGTTCACCTCGGATAGCCAGCCGATAACATGGCCTGATACCCCTCGTGGATATCTGCTGTCCAGATATGGACAATAATGATAATTTTAAAATATCAGGGGTCGGACTAATATGTTCCTGATCCAGACTCCAGGGGGCAGCAATGCTGCGTTTCGATTTCAGCAGATCGTTGTGTGATTTCACAGAAACCTGCTCAAACCATTTTTACAGGAACTGCTCATACACAGAGCACGTGACTAACCAGCTTCCTCTGCAGAAAGGTGACACACTTATCCACTGAGTGACTGGAGGTCTAGGATGGCTTTCCTGGGAAGACCCTAGAGAACCACCACATTTCCACAAGATTCCTCTTTCTGTCCTCGACCTACATTTGCCCCCATTCCATCCATGATCTTACTTCCGCTTCCTTGTTTTGGTATTTTTTTTTCACACCCGGAATCTCCCTCCCCAAACAGGGTGGGACTGAAGGCAAACAACCAGCCGTTGATGGCTGTCACTCTTTCTTTAGCTGCTTCACATGACACAGGTTTAACCAGAAGTTATGGGGTGTCCCAACAAGCAGACCAAACCCCACTCAGTAACAATTCACCTCAATTGCTCAAGGTTTGACAAGGTTGTTGACGTTACTCTCACTCATTCCATTGATCTAGTCCCTGCTAGAGACTGAAGCTTTTTTCATCCCTTGCTAGGGTTTGGGGTAGGGGGGGTGTGAGGTTATGATTTCTAGAATGACCCTTCTTCGCCCTCCCCTCAGGCGTGGCAGAGTAACAGAAACAGCTGCTTTTCCAAGAAAAATAATAATAATGGAGAACGACACAGCTTGACATCAAATGCTGTTAACAAGCTGAAGACCAGATCGGCAAGCCGGTTTCGTCTCCAGGGTGCGGCCGAGAGTGAGGCTGTCCACTGGACCGGAGCGCTCCGTCTCCCTTAGCAACAGGGAATCTGGCAGCGAGTATTTTTAGAAGCCATAAGCATCCCAGGCGATGTACACCAACCTTCCGCGGGAAAAGCTTGGGAAGGAAATTCCAATGAGATCAGATAGTATTCGCAACCCTTCAGGGTGGAAAAGACCACGAAGGCAGGTCTAAAGTAATGGCTGTCCTCTGGGTGAAGGGGGGGGGGGGATAGGTTCCTTTTAGGTCTACTGGGTGGTCGTGACCTGAAGTGAATATTTTACTGAATTAAAGATCCACTGATCCACTTTCCATTACCACAGATACTACAGGATCCTGGTGGATAAAGATGCTTTAAGTGCCGCAGTGTTAAAGAAATTGTTCATTGTATTAGTGGTGAAAAAAAGTGGTTATCTGCCCTGTAAATACAGCAACAATTATAAGCTGTAGCTCCTGTCATAATAACGTGACCCTTAGCAGGTATTTAGAGGGGTAGAATGTGTGCCACCACGGCTAAATAAGCAGGAAGGTTAAATGTCACGCTAGTGATGCTAAATGTGTGGAAAATCATCTTTAATTAGTCAGCCGCCGCAAAATGCCAAACGGTTTTACTGATGAGGCACAACTCAGTGATCTGTAAAGGGCCACGCATGGCTGTCACCAGCTTCTTCAACTTTCTCTTAGCAAGAAGTGGCTGCTGAGGATGGACACTTTTACATGAGCCCCCTGAGGTTTGGGGGCCCGTTTGCCACAAACAGGCAGTATGGGTAGGGGACGGGCAGAAGTCACTTATTTGAGTGGAGCCGCAGAAACACCCCTGGCAGTGGGTAAACCCAAAACTGACCGGCCAGAGTCGATGCACCTGTACTGGTTGCACTGGTGCCATTGACTGGGACCGCAATGCAATGTGTAGCAAATTGGATTTTACAAAGCAGGTGAAAGTCGAAGCACGGAGACCGAAGAGCCGAACCATCAGACATGGATGACGTCAAAATGCCAGCGTGGGACTTTCACGTTAACTGTCCCTTTAAAAATGCCCCGAAAATGTAACCATCCTGACTCGAGTCCATCTATTTTTCTCCTGCTCCCTCTTGAGAAAATAAGCTTCCTCTCTTATAGCAGAAGTTCTGCATTTGTGGCAGAACAGTGCAATGACCTCTTCATGCCCAGCTCAGGGAACCAGGCAAACTTCTGCGCAGTTTCCTGGGTGACACTCCTGTGGTTCAAACGGACACCATAAGCCACACTGCACTGCCGGACTGTAGGACGGGGGCCTAACATGTCTGATCATATTAGTGGGTACCAGTTAGCAATCAACAGACGTGTCTGTGCCCTTTGCTCTCATTAGTTCTTTGAATGAAATTGGAAATGTCCGTATGTGGTGTACCTTCAAGAACCAGCAAAAATCACACCTGCAAACCACTCTGCATGGCAAAGAACTCTAATGCTGGACCCACAGATGCAAAATACCTTTCAAATTGCTGAGCCTGTTCACAGCGTTGTTAAAAATCTCATGGTCACTCCCTGATATTTGGGAGCTTCTGTTGACTACAATCACCACAAACGGCATTGATCGTATAAAAACATTTGATTTCTGCAACTGATGTTGATGCAAAGAGTGGGCTTTGTTCTCCTAGGCTGCGACTGCACTCGCCATTAACGCGGCTGCGGCCTGCTTCGCGGCCTGCCTGCTGGTGCTTGTCTGGCTGGCACTCCGGGGATGCCAGTCTGGAGGGAGGGGAGGCCTGCCTTCTACAGGGAAGCACTTGCGATGTCTGTCAGTAGATGCCCCTCTTTCGACATCCATGGGCAGACAGGTGGGGGGGGGGCAACTTCAAACACCATTTGGGCCCCGCCTACAAAGACTGAGGATACAGCATGGAACAAGAAGCCATATCAGCTCTTTTGATCAGTGTGGAGAATGCTTTGGGCCTCTGAGAGAAGCCCTTCATGTCCAGCCCCTCTGCGTCTGACTAAAATACCTCCAAAACAAAATCAAAACACTTACAAACAGGAGCCACGCCAGCAAATTCAGCTGATATTGACTTACCCTGCTTGTGCCTGGACAACCAAACAGACCCCTTTACGAACTCAAGGCCTTTAACACTGATCAAACAGCCTGCGTTTATTTTACTCTTGTACCCGACCTTGGACTGGTCTACATGAAAGGGCAATTCCAGGATTTGAAAAGGAAACAAAAAAGTCCTAATGAAAATAAACGCCGACTGCCATTTAAAAACATTTAATTGAGAATGACGACTGCAGATGGAGGTGTACCTCAGAAAGTCTCAACATATTACAGGGCTCAGGTCGTATTTTATTGCCCCTTGCTTGACCCCAAACATTAATATACTTTAAACGCAGACATAGCTGGCTGTAAAACAGCTAAATGTGTTGTGTTCCTACAGCCACAGCCTGCTACGCCCTGCACGTCCTCCAACGCGAGTCAGGCTGGCCAAATGAGGCCTTAATGACCCAAAGATCCGCAAACAAAAGTAGCCGCCCGCACGCCCCGCTCAGTCTGAAGCCGAAGCAGAACCACCGCCCTTCTTCTTCTCTTCTTCTCCTTGGATCCTCTTTCCTCCAACGAGCTGGCCAGCTTCCTTCTACAGGGCCTTGCGGGGAAGGGAAGGTGCCAGCAGCGTGTGCAATGGGGGGAACGGTGTCGTGTTCAGGGACCCGCAGGTAAAGGATGAGGCACTGTGACTCTGCAGCTCAAAAAGCAAAGCTCTTGGCCCAAAATGAACCCAACCTGACACACTAATGGAATGGCTGCCCAGGCTGAGCATCGCTGCCCTTTCACTCCTAACAGGTCTGTACACCTTCCTGTGGAGCTGGGGAGGTAAACGGCTGTGGAGAGCAGTAGGGCTTCTAGCATGTCGGGATTCTCTTATAACTACCATATATTTGTTCTCCAGTATGTTTCTCTTCTCCTGAATCCATCTTTAAACTCCCATGAAGGGTGTTGACATACAGATTATCCATTTGTAAGATACTGCTGTTATTTCTGTCTACGTTGCCATTTTTGTTGCCGAATGCTGGGAGGGCACTTTATAATAACGAGCCGACCACAGCGATGACTATGGAATATTTTTTTCTTGGGGTATATTAAATGAATATTACACAAGCCTAATCGCCATCCGGCAGCCCGTCACAGGCAATCCTGCCGGCGAGCAACATCCTGCCACTGAATCTGGCCTTTCCTGACGGAGCAGCTGTCCCTTGAGCTTTCTGCAGATGACCAGCAGGGGGCGGGAGGGCAAAATATTGCACCAGCCCGATCGGGGAAGCGACTCAGCTGGGAGGGGAGACGCGCACCCTCTGGTAGAGAAAAGCCTTCCTGATAAACTTGTTTAGACATCTTACTTCTTAATTCACCACGTGTCCAGTTCTGCTGCCGTCGTTTGGCATGAAAAACATAGAGAGGAGTTTGAAACGATAAAGAGATAAGGTGGAGGCTTCGAAATCCTGGAACGGAAGCTGGGACACTTTGCCTCATTTCCTGTTACTGGAAGCCTACGTGTAGCGAGAGAGCGTGCAAGTCACACTTTTAAAGGCGGAGAAACAGGAAGCTGTGCAGAGAGCAGGGAGGCCTGCCTCGCAAGGCTCAGATCAGCGGCTGCCAAATGACCTCGTTTCATTAGTTAACGAGCCCCACAGCTATCCTGCAACAGGAATAAATCTGAAATGCGCAGTTATGCGCCCAGGTTACTGTGGTAATGAGGCTGCCCTGCCCGTGTCACCCTCATCGGCGTGCAGATGCTCTGCCCCAGGATCCATCCCTGATAACTAGCCGCCCTTAATTTGGGTACCTTACTTTTAAACGAGGAAGCACTTTCCCGCACTGTTTGGATGAAACTCACTTCTTCCTGCTGCTTAAGAGACTTCCTTTTTTACTTGTCACCTGCAGACACCCCCCGCCACCAGTCTGGAACCCGCCGTTTCCATGGTGATGAGCTCGGGTGACATCCCAGCACGGACAGAGATAAAAATGCAATGTGTGAGAAGCCATAACAGGCTTTCTCAGCTCAGTGTGCTCGATACGAGAGACCTCTGGGGAAAGGCGGGGCAACTAAGTGCTGCAGTGGTCTAAATGGGCCCCCCACACGTCAGTCACCTGTCAGCCAGCCAGTGTGCAGCATTGCTGTAACTATGTATTAATGGCCGTATGACTCGTTCCATAGCGTCTGGTAAATGATGGGGAGAAAAGGCAGAAGAGAAGGAGAGGTTATAATATATACCTGAGGTTATATATTCTGAGGCGTAAGTCTACAACTGAAGCCCTCTAGTGTAGTATAGGTAAAAAGTCACAAGCCATGAAAATAGGGCACCTAGATCTCTGAGGTTATAAAGAGATTATCATGGATAAACTCTGCTTGCACATCCCCCCCAGTAAAAAATGGCTCGAGAAAGCCGGAGGAGCACATTGCAGATTTACCTCATTCTATCTTGAACCCTCCTGCCTGTAAGAACATTGATAGCTAATTCAGAAACTATCACATGTAGCGTCTACCTGCACTCATGTACATTTGTAAGTGAAACCCCGTATCCTAAACTGGCATACGCAGGTGGGCAGCCGTTGGGCTAACTGAAGGGGGCTGGTGGGGGTTTATTAGTACATGGAAATTCCCCAGCTCCACTTAGTCTCACGAAAAACCATCCACAACACGTCTCAGCCAGTAAATCCCTACAGGAGAACAAGAGGCCCACATGACCACCCCGAGGCCATCCAGGCATGCCCTGCAGACAGGGCTCATTACCACCCTGAGGCCATCCAGGCATGCCCAGCAGGACAGGGCTCATTACCACCCCGAGGCCATCCAGGCATGCCCTGCAGACAGGGCTCATTACCACCCTGAGGCCATCCAGGCATGCCCTGCAGACAGGGCTCATTACCACCCTGAGGCCATCCAGGCATGCCCAGCAGACAGGGCTCATCACCACCCCGAGGCCATGAAGGCATGCCCAGCAGGACACAGCTCATTTCCACCCCGAGGCCATCCAGGCATTCCCAGCAGGACAGGGCTCATCACCACCCCGAGGCCATCTAGGCATGCCCTGCAGGACAGGGCTCATTACCACCCCGAGGCCATCCAGGCATGCCCTGCAGGACAGGGCTCATTACC
>JAODUD010000141.1:351743-377607 GCA_026784285.1 Stomatorhinus walkeri
CTACAGGTAAGAAGCAGCTCCAGCTACATGATTAAAGGGGCCCATGCTCTGAACAGAGCACCCCTACAGGTAAGAAGTACCTCCAGCTACAAGCTCACCTCCTCAGATGGACGCCTGAGTGGTTCAGATGCCCCTTTGTACTTATCGCCATCCAATTGTTCAGTGCTTCCAATGTCCATGTTCCTAACTGTACTGGACTACAAGTGTTTTTATTTGCTTGTTTCTGGGTACTGGGAACCATTTACTTCTGCTGGACAGCAAAAATGTCCTCTTGGGGATTCAGTATAGCTTCATCATATCAATTTCTCAGATCTTCCCTTAGAGAATGTCACTCTGCTCTCTGGCTCCATCTTGTGGTGTTATATGGAAACATCGCAATACAAAAAGAAGCCCAATAGTAGTTCTCATCTATAATTCAACAAATTTTTGTTTTTCTTGTATTCACATAATTCAGCAACTTGGTGATCATCCATAATGCTAAACTAGCAAATCAAGCATTTTTATCAGCTGTCTTCTTTTCTGCAAAACGCGAAACAGCTGCCGAAGACTTGTTTTAAAAAGCAGCTTAGCTTGCCCACCTCCAAGGCAAAAACTGTAAGGTTAGATTGCTAGCTACTTAATTTCAAATAAACACCTCACTAACAGGGGTCACTGTCTTTCCTCCATTCCAAATCTAGTAGTCACACAGTTCATGGAATGGAATTAAAGACGACAAGCACAGCTTTATACAAAATACTAAATGCAAATAACCGTCCCCAAGGTACATGAAGAAGACTTTATTTAGACTTCTAACCTCTCAATTTTCTCCTCAGAAGGTTGTAACACAACACACAAGGAAGAATGAAATGAGAGATGGAGCCCCCCCCCCTTCGAGGAAACCACATCTTTGGTAGAAAAATACAAGGCAGAACCCACCAGGATTATAAGGATACAGTTCTCCACACCAAATGCAGGCTCTTTCACATTCTCAGGCTGCCTCTGTCAGAAAAAGCCACAATCAAGGGAGGTTTCACTCCCGAGGGACCAGAGCCTTCTGGAAAAAGAAGACTGCTACTGATATGAGCAGAACTCAGGCAGTCTTTGGGCCAGACGTCCAAACAGAGACAGACACACCGTCCATTTTCTATGTTCTAGCCCTGCTCCGGACCTGCGTGCTGTAAGGTACAGCGTTTTACGTTAAGCTGACCCCTGTGGGGTCTGAGCAAACAGAAAGAAAAGTTTAAATAAATCTTTTAACGTATCGCCTTTCAGAGCGGTGTTGCCCCAGAATTTCAGGGATAGCCAAGTCACAGGCGGTCTTTAAGCGATTCTGATTTTGGCACTGGAGCTCGGAATTTGCCATGGCGGTTGGGGTGGGGGTGGGGGGGGGCGCGGTGGGGTGGAAGCAGGGAGTTTGGTTCCGAGAGCGAGTCCAAGTTAAACAGGCGGGCAGGAAACGTTTGCGTTTAGGGCCATAGGACGGAGCGCGCCTCCAAGCCTGCCCTCTGCGCCGCCTGAATTCACACCCATCTGCTACCTGGCAATCCCAAAACACCCCTGCTGAACAAACACCCCCCCAAACCCTGAGCAATGCGGGGCTGGGGCCTGCTGCATGCACTGCCGTGGGCGACCCGGGCATGCATGGCCACCTGGCGTGAGGGCAGGGCGCACGGCTGGCAGCTGAGCATGTTCGTCCAGGCTGCGCGGCATGCCAGGACGCATTCTGCAGCCAGCGACGAGCTAAAACCCCAAGGTGGCATCGTGTCAACAGCGTGCGTCACGGCTTGACCTACTGCGCTTCAGGTGCAGCTGGGTGGGGGTGGGCGGGGGGGGGCAGCGCATAATGACATGCTAAAGATTCCCCCATGCAGACGTCTATGCAGAATTAACAGGCTTATGGGAACCGCCTGGGCGTGACATGTGAGCGGGCGAAGCATCGCCATTTGTTGTCCTGATTCAGCCACGCCCCTAAAATACAGATCATCTTACACGGTGTGGGTGGGAGTTTCCCCAGAAAGAAACTCCCATGACATGATACCGTCTGATTGGAGTTTTTTGTCCCACCCCAGCCCCGACTTCCAGTTAATGTTTACATGTAGGAGGAATCAAAAGAGGTAGCGGCAATCTAACGGGATTCTTTTATACGATAACAGAGTCAAGCAGAAGTGCATTTTGGGACCAGACATGGAAATCTATATAAAAAGTTAATAGGAGCAAAAGAAGCAAAACCAAATTATTTTAATCATACTTTCAAACTTATAAATTGACCAGGTGAATGATGGGTTCAGCAAGACCCGGTTTCATCCAAGCCCAACTGTAGGGTGGAAGGTATGCAACAAGCGTGCAGGTGTGTGTGTCGACACCATGGAACTTTGGTTCTGTGATGAGCTGAAGTAGCACTTTTAAAAGGTGACTGTCATGTGTCACCATATGAAAACTTTCACAGCACAAAGCAGCAGTCAACATGTGAGGTAAGAAGAGGGGCGGGAGGGGGGGTCGGCGGAATTTCCCTATGCTATCGGAAACTACAGGGGGTTTTCTTTTTAGACAAATGTTCATACACGCCACAACTTGCTGGGTTCCATCCACACAAACTACCTCATGTGCTGGAACTTCCTCCTTCCAGATTTCAGATCCTCAAAGTCAGGGGCGGCCTGTGACGGCCTGCCCTCTCCTGCCAGCTCTCCGCAAACTCGAACCCTCTCCCCAGGGCTCACCGTCTTTTCAGCCTTACATGCTCTCTCCCCTCCTTCCTGCTGTCGCTTAGGCCCCTCGACAGGAAGGACAAAGTCTGAGGGGTTCAGCCAAGTGCAGGTCTTTCATAAAGGACCCTGACACCCAAAAGGAGGTTCTTTATAAAGGTCTATATATGGCGCAGCCTGGAACACATGGTCACCACCGGACTTGTGGTCAGCCTGAGTAAGCACAAAGGGACTCTCTGCTTGCTCTCACTAAGCCATCCACAACATTTAGAATTCCCATCAATCGTATCTTTACCTGGGAATTTTCTCTTTTTAACCATACAGCCCCTCTTAGTGATGTCTTCAGGGCAAAAATCTTCCACCACGACTTGGGGATTTACATTCAAACTGTGTGAAGAATTTAGGAAGGCAATTCAGAACACCTGGAGTGGCTTCTGACTGTTTGGGGACAGATGGGACTCCAGATATGAAAGATTTTTTTTTTTTATGACCATGCTGGTAAAGCTATTATGAAGCTTTTACAAACTGCACAAATGCAAGCTGTTTAGACGAACAACAGCTTCTCACAGCTGAAAAGCAGATTAAATTCCTGGCTTCATTTAAAAACAAAACCTTCAATAGAGTCTAGAGTAATTTGCCAACAAGCGCCTGAGTATGATGGGAGAGAAATCCAAAGAAGCTAGAGGCCTAGAGGAGGGGAGAACAGGCGAGATCAGGAAGAGCACTGGGGAGCCAGACTGCTCGGAACGCGGCTCTGAAAGGGGGAACCCCCAAAACAGCACCAGCAGCTGGCCCCCATCCCCCACCAAGCAAAGCCACTGGGTAGACTCCCCCAATCCTCTCCCTTACCAGTCTCATCACAGACTGTGAGCTGGTGCCACTCTGGTCCCAGACCATCTCACACTTGGACAATCTGGCTGTGAACAAGGCTGGGAAAAAGACAAAAAACTGGAAAAAGCAGCTGAAGCCAAAGTCAACAGGTCTAGTCTTCTCGACCCGATCGGGCAAGCAGCCCGCACACACAGAGGGTCTGCCGGTCAGCCGGCCGCCCCCACCATCCCGGACATCTGGGCTCCCAACCCTCACGTGGACCATCTCCTTCCTGCTGTCAGTCATTGCGGAACCTTCCATTCCCGGCTCATGGGAAAGGCAGGATGGGTCCAGATGATCCCCACCAGCAGCTGTCGCCGAGATACCAAATCCAGCGCCGTTATCTAGCTAAAGTAGACAGCCCAGGGTGGAAAGTCAAACCGCCTGAGAATGCACTGCAATATCTATCACAGTGCGTTACATAAGCCACGGCGTTACACGCCCACAGTCCAACGGCAGCGCGTGTTTTTTCTTGTGATAATCGCATCTCGCTGCTTGCCCCTCTAGGTGAAACAGCATGAGTGCTGGCCAAGGACCTCAGAGCATGAGAACAGCAAAGCATCCAGAGGCAAGCGTGGATGCGTGCAGAACGGAAATAACACAGCTCGCCGTCACCATGGAAACGTAGACTGACTAATGATCTCAGAGAGATTCCGTGAATCGACACGCCGCAATGTGACTGCGATGAGCGTCAGGTGTGGGTGTCACCCCAATCCACATTACCACATCAACCGTCATGCGAAGTAGCCTGTACGGAAACCTAGCAGTGTGGCCACACAGTATGTGAGGTTTACCGTGGTAAATCCACTCATCTGACGGATGTTTTGCCCTCTGTGGGCATCAGAATGTCACCGAGTTGCAGCTGCGTTTCTGTGAACAGGACGACTTGTCCTGTGCTGCCAACCGGGTATCTGGACCGGACTGTGTTGAGCTGTACGGATGAGGGTGTGCTTATTAAACATTCCCATCTCATCCCTGGTGCAGCCGGCAGAGAAACAGAGGTGGAGGAAAAGACAGGCGGGAAGAGCGACATCTCCTCGAGCACGGTGGGGAATGCCCTGGAGCGTTCAGCCATCGCGTGAAAAGAGAAACAAACAAATACCCCTTTCTGTCAGCTGGTAGGTGGTAGTATATTAAACCCAACACAGCGGGGTATAATACGGACACTGAGCACATGGAGGAATACTGACATCTGTGCTCAGAGTGATTCAGCGAAAACGTGGCATATCTGTTTCCACAGGAAAACCCGGGAACGCTCTTCCCTTTGGCAGAGACCAAGAATCAAGAGCATATTTGGTGATGCTTTCTTCTAATCAAAATGTCTAACTTCACTACATGTTAAACATGCTGTTAATGATTAGGAGTCATTTTTCTTTACGCTGTACAGCTGAAAGGTACGCTCTGTGGGACTCCACAAAGCAGCTACTGACCAAAAGTTCTGATAATACCTCTGTGCTGACGGTGTTGGCTGTTTGTTTTGAAGAGCGGTCCGTGCCTTCACCATATGAAAACCCCGAAGGCGAGTTGGCTGCTAACACGATCGTCCTCTGCCCTAATGGGCAAGTTTTCCACTTGATTGTGGAGTTGTTTTATATCACTCTGGTTTCTTTTTGGTACCATGGAAGGCCAGTCCTGACCAGCGCTGTCAACAGAAAGAAGCTAGGGCATTGACCTGGCCTTATATATCTCCTAAGTTAGAGGAACAGGGAGGTTTGAACTTGAGCCCCCGGCCTCTTGAGGAGTCACATGACCAGCGACCTCGAGGCAACAGCCACAGTCCGGGGCCAGTGGTTGGTTTTGTTGACACTTTGGCTGGTCTCTCAGGTCTGATAGCTGACCCAATGTGATGCTATAAGTGGATGAATGGAAAGAATAAAAAGCAGCTCTCTGTTTAAAGATAGAGAGAAATGGAGCAACTGAACTTGTCCTGAAAAAGACACTTCCTCCAGCCATCCTTGGCACTTGGACTTCCGAGCTCAGAAGATGTTCGGCCACTGAAGAAAGCCTGAACACTGTTTAAAGGTTCCTTGAGGTCTCTACCGAGGAACATGGGAAGGACAGCCGGTCGGATCTGAGATGGCCATGTTCATATTACTGGAGCGAGCGATCTCAGAATGACATAGATACCTTCACTGATTCTGTGCCTCTCTTTCCTCGCGAATCTTCGGTTCGCTTTTACGACGAGCAGAAATTGGGAAGTTCAAGTGCTATTCTGGTCTGAGATCAGTGTAAAAATACCCTAACCTAAATAGGAGTTCTCTTCAAGGGAACCAGGATGCCTCCCCGATGACGTAACAACGCTGGTGTCATGCTCACCATACTAACAGCGATCTCAGGTCCCAGACAGACAGCAAGCCGTCATCAGCATCTCACTGGACGACACCTCAGGCCTAGCTGAGGCCACCCAACACTGATCTGTAGCCACGTAACACTGTACACACATTAACAGGACCTCTGTGATGCATGTGAGCTGGGCTGCAGATAAGATGCTCAGCCCTGGAGCTGGAGAGCGGGAGGTGCTCTCTGAACTCAATAAAATGCCCAGCATCTTCCTCTTCCAGCTGCCGTACCGGAAACAGTAACCGATTTAGCGTTCCATTTTTGGCTCCCCCAGGGGCTGGAAGCCGGTTTGCGTCAGCTTTCAGCTCGAACCTGAGCTCCACCGGGCTGGGCTCACAGCTTGGCGATCAATCGCGATCTTCAAGAATGCCACTCGCACTGCGCCCCAAACATCCCCCTGTCACGAATATCGCCTCGCAGTGTCATGGCTGTCACCGAAGCCAGCATCGGCATGTCGCACAGCATCACTGGTGTTCAATAACAAACCCCCCCCCCCCCACCAACACATACACAGGCACACACAGAAGCAGAATAAACTAAAAGGTGGAGGGAGAGACAGTCGGAGAGCCCGATGAGGGGGGACACGTCAGGGGCACTGCAGGTCTATGTGGCCACTGCACGGACACGTATCCACGACTATGACCCACCCATCCTAAAGCCTCCATCCTGCTGACAGTTTACAGCCCCCCCCCCGATACTGCAGTGGACCCCTCCTGAAGGCTCAGACGGACATGGCATTCGCACACACACACAGTTAGCCCCTACCTGACTGCATCAGCGAATGGCTGCTGCTGGAGCGGCGAATCAGCCGCAAGCCCTCCGACCACGACCGTGACTTGGGCAGCCGCCGGAGGAGGCGGGTGAGGCGCCGGGAGACGTGGCCGAAGCAGGCGGCGGCAGCGCCCACCTCGGTGCCCGCCTGCTCCAGTGTCATGGTGGGAGGTGCGGCGGCCGCTATCTGCCTATGGCCGGGGCCATGCCGGACCTCCGCGGGGGCCGGCCACGCCACGCTCGCGATGGGGTGTGGGCTGCGTGCTCAGGGGTCTCCTCTGTGTGCACCATCGCAGGCAGCCGGTGAGTCTGACGGCGCTGCCCCCCCCCCGGCCCACGCTCGTGCACTCGCACCCTCCCTGCAGCCCGGTGCCCTACCCGTCTGCTGCTCACGCGCGTGCGGCTCGCTGTCTCCGCGTCGGCCAGCGCACTGCGGCTCCCACACAAACGCCCGCACGCCCGCGCTCCTTAAAGGCACAGCAGCAGCTGCTCACCGGCTCCCTCTCCCCCCGTCACACGGTCTACTGCAGCATCCTGACACACGGTGCCGTGACCGCCATGAGTGACGCGCCCCTCACAGGCTATAAATAAACACCGACGGGGGACCACGGGAAGGCCGTAGGCTCCGCCCCCGACCGGGTCCACTGAGCTCCCGCCATTCTGTTACAGCTTCATTCTTCCCTCTTGTTATTTCCACAGTTATTACAAACCAAAAGGATGCAGTCTTCCCTTCAGCCTCTCTCTTTGTGTTATTTTTGAGTGTAGGGTCTTCAACACAGATATGCATCACACACAGACACACACCAGCAGCAGTCAGAGGTTACCTGACACTTTGGGCTAGATGACACCATCAGGAGGCTGAATCACATGACCAGATTTCGATGCAGTGCCCCTGCTGCTGTGATCTCACCATACGCAACAGGGCTGCAGCTGTAATCACAGTCAATGCAGATTATCCACTGCTGCTCCCCCAATCATACCCCAACCTGCCTCATCTATGTGCTCCACTGTGGCCTTGCCCCCCCCCTCCCCCTCCCCCAGCCAGTGTGAGGACAGCAAGGTCACAGAGGGCCACACCCACGTCCGCACACCAACATGGCACACAGTCACCTCTCACAGACGTGACTTTCCAAGGAGATAACAGGCGGATTCTGACGACGCTGATGTGGAGATGAGCAGAGGCATCTGCCCCATTGCCACAACAACACCGCGCTGCCTTAGGTGGCAGAAATACACAAGTAGACAAGGCGTCACTGCGCCCACAAACCTTGCTGAGTGCCGCCATCGCCTCCCCGCCCTGTCATCCCTTCCACTGCCCCTCCTCCAGCTTCCTGGCTCCAGTCGGGACAGTCGGGTATATTGCCGCACCCTGCATCGTCCGTATCAGGTTCCTTCCGGACAACTCCCACACGAGAGGACGCCTCGTGCGCAGGGGGAGTGGGCTCATGCCCTGACTTACAATGCCACCGGTCCCAAGAGGAGCCTGGGAGAAGCAGGAAGTGACATCACTGGGATCCAAACCCACAGGGCCTCTCCTGCACTCCTGATAGTGTGCCACTTGAAGGCTGATAGGAAAACATGAGGTGCCCTCACTGCTGATCACCAGGCATTTCCAGCTGAAAGGTCACTTTGCAGAAGGAGCACTGATAGTGGGAATACAGCGTGTGGCTCCGACCCCCCCCCAACCCCCACCATTACTGAACTCTGCTGCACTACGCAGTGACAGGTACGTGAGCCTGACTTTCACCCGGTGCCCAGGATCATGCCTCATTTAGCGGTCAGGTTACGGTCCAGAGTGTAGCAGGCAGAGGCGGAGTGACTCGCTCGCTGCCTCTCAGAGCGTGACGAGTACGTGATTACGGTGTTTGTAAATCCCTCACGTAGTCATGTGACAATAAGCATGCTCCCGTTACATGCGTGCGCCACGTCCCCGGAACACCCTGCTGCCCCTGAGCCGGAGCGGGTAGCATGCCGCCTCCCCCCCCTCGTGTCACTCAGACCTTTAATTACAGGCTAATCTGACAGCGAATCCACCTGCAGGACGGCCCCCTTGCTGGATTAAAGGCAGACGAAAAACCACTCCTGATCTGTCTGGGTGGATTTTAGAGCTGAATTAACAGGATCAGAGGGCTGTTCTGATGGCAGATGAGCTTCCCCCAGAGCAGCACCTGCCACCCTGTGCCAGGTTAAAGGACCAGCCGTGCCAACTGAGGCGGCACCCGATCCACCGGGACACACTAGGTCACCTGCTGCCGGGGAAACTGGCCACAGATGACAAGCATGCTGGGAATGGGAACCTGAACGTGCCATTACTGACCCGCGGCCCGCACTAAGCCTGAAATTAGCAGCGGCTATCGGGGAAAGAGGAAGTGCTGAAGGTAGCAGCCATAACGCAGCTCGGTCTGGCAAGGTTAGCGAGACAATGCACAGCTTCAGCGAGTATTTATATCCACAGAGCACTGGGAAGCACTCCTGGGCCTGGGCAGAGACAGAGCCACTTACGGTCATCATTAGTGCCGCACAATGGTGCCCGGTGCTTTGGCTAAAGCTACTGTTCCTGTGCTTCGAATATAGAATCATGCAGTGCAGGACTGTGAAAGCGGGCTGGTGGAAGACTTAGTGAGGCGCAGAGAGAGATTGGAAGCTGTGTAACACAGCTCTGTCCCTGTGTCACCAGCCCGGTGCCCTGGGGACCTCACTCAACAGAAGGGGGGACAAAGGACCTCGAGGGATTATGGGGGAAAAGCTTGTTAGTGCCAGACGTGATTCCCCATACCGAGGCCGTATTAATAATATCACAGTTAGAAATATTACATGGAAGGTAACGTGAAAGTATTGTGTAAGCCACAGATGTAGTTACTATATTAAAATGTAATTACTGTTCAGTCATATGTATCACTCTGCGAACGTCTGTCCAGCATCCTGAGCCGAATTCCCAGCACGGCCCGTAGCTGGTCTGATAGGACGGGGGTGGGGGAGGCTCATCTTAACTGGGACGGTGAAACCGAAGAATCCCTCCCCGCCAAGGCTGTCAGGCAACACTAGCCGAGCTCTGAGTGGCAGATGAACGGCAGGCCGATGAACGGGAAAGTATCGACCCGCCGCACTTCTCAGAATGTCAGGCGAATGGTGACGCGTGTCCGGGGCAGAAACACCCGTGACCAAGGCAGGCGGGCCCACAAGGTTCGGCCATAACGCTGATGCGCCACATCTGACACTGCATACATTCCTCGTTTATGGTTATTTTACCGACAGTCCTCCATGGGGCAGATTCCCCTCCTAGTAGCTGAAGAAGAAGCAGAAAGCAAGCAACCCGTTTTGTCCTGCAGTGAAAACAGGTCACTTACAATGCCTTGCGCTTTGACTTTCTCAGGAGGGTGACAATCTTCCATAGCGGGGCAGATACTAAAGTGTGTTTGACAAGATGGCTGTGAATGGTGGTGGTGGTAAGGGGGGGGGGGGTCATCTCTCTGCGCTCTCACATCTGCCCCTGGAAATGACCAGAAGTGCCGGCCACACCCCCCACCTGTCGCAAAAGTGCACAGCCAAAGGTGAGGGGCTACAGCACACCCCCGAGATGGCCCCTCTCCCCCAACGGCTTCGCGCCGCACCCATGCCCACATGCACAATCAGAAACATGGAGCTGAACCAGGCACTCAGGAACACGGCCCTTGCTTCCTGGTCCTGCCTTCCTCCATATCGAATACGTATTAAATTGCAGACATTCGGCTGCCGGCCGGAACAACATTCCGCCGCGGCGAGAGATTCGTCAGTGGACGGTATCTTTCTCCTTCCAGCAAATTCTGGGGTAAACTGGCATCTCTAAATTGCCATGAGAGTGTAATTGCCTGTTTTCCCTGCGATGGGCTGGCACCCCCTCCAGGGTGCCCCCTAGCTTGTGAATCGGGCTCCAGGCTCCGTGTGGATAGATAGCGTCCGCAGGGAATATTAAAAGTGTTCAGCAGTCATAGTTGAATGAACACTTGATGGTCACACACTCCGGTCAGTAAGAGAAAAAACAGACAGTGGACAGCAATTACACAATGAAAGAATGATACAGAATACTGACATCCAATCCGAACATTAAAAAACATGTAATTCACTCCCAAAAGTACATTTTTCCACTACAGAAGAGGGCATCACTGGAGCAGCCCCCCCCCCACACACCAGTGCATCATGATAAATGTACACCCTGCACTGATGCGAGCTATAATGGTCTCCAAAGTACAGGGCAAACGCAGGAACATCTCTCCCTCCAGGCCTAAAACAACAGACCGCCCGAAGATAGGCCACCGGCCTGTCGTTAACAGGGTGAGCCGCAACCGAAAGGCATGCTGGGAAAACTGCAGCACTCAAATCAGTCATAAGCAACTAAAAGAAAAAGTCACAGTTTGTTGAAACTCAGGCATGCATTTGTCACAAGGGTCGCCACCAGAGCAGTGTAAATCACATCAGTTAATCTGATTTTGCAAATAATGCTGCAGCGTTCACTGCATGTTACATCTCAAACAAACAGGGAGGACCAGTGACCTGACACCAGATGCTGCATGGTGAAATCTCTGCGCAAAAAAAGAAAGAGTGGAATCTCTAAAGATATCGCCAAAGTTGAAGACTGGAAAAACATGCAAGAACTTTCACCTCTGGATTGATCGGGTTCAAATTCTCTTTGCCGCGGCAGCTGATAGTGACAGGGCTTAAGCGTAAATTTAGGGTTCATTTTTAGGACATTCCCAACGCATCGCAGCCATACCGAAGAGACATGCCCAGTTTCTACATTTCTGCAAACCCAGCGTGGTCTATGATTACGTGTTATAGGCATTGAAGACACAAAGGAGAAAAAAAGTATTCTCTGAAATGACCCGCATCTACCTAAACTCAATCACAGGTCGGCCAACAGCCACTCATTAATATCCTGGTTAATCATTTACAATCCGTTAGCCTCGAGTGCCTTAAATGCTAAGAAACTCAGATATTGACATTAATTTCTTATTGAATTGCTTTAATCATTCCCGGCATATAGTAAAACGTGTGTCGGCAGTCCTATCAATGTCTAACTCTGAGTCTGCACAATCGACAGGATCGTGGATCTATCTCGCAGTCAGCAAAATATATTTGTAAAAAGTGTATCTAATAAATCAACGCATATTTCCCTTATAATTAAACACGCGGACACTCACCAGTCTGATTTTTTTTTTACCTACAGTGTGATCGGTGTCATCAAAACATTGATCTTGTTTACAGACACACATGTTTACATTGTACTTGTATAAAGTGTAAAAATAGACCCGCAGTAATCCCCCGCACTCACTCCGACACTTCAGTGCGCTCCCGCTCACTCGGCAGTTACAAGCATCGCACCAGTCCTGCTCCACCTTCTTCACGACGAACACATGCCCCTCTCCCTTCTCCTTCTTCACTCGCGGGTCCTCCTGGCTGAAGATTGACCACGCTTCTCTCCTGGGCGGATCACTCTTCTTCCTGACCACCCCAGACCTGCCCTGAGTCACCCGGTCCCCGGCGCTCCAGCCGCCGACGCCGCACAGGAAGCTTAAGTCCAGGTCCCGGTGCACCGTGATCTGGGACGAGGGCCTGGCCGTCATCTTTTCATGGCTAAAGAATTCTTCCCCAATCATGCCCGCCTCATTCCGCGACTGGGAGAAGCAACTGGACGGTGCCGCATCACTGGGCACCGCACGGTGGCCGGGAAGGTGATCTAAGGATGCCGGCGATGCTGACAGCGCGGATTCCCTCTTCCATACCAGGCTCCGCCTTGATCTCGTCTGAGACGATTTGCCCACGTTCGCCGTCCACCCTTCGCAGTAAATCACGGTTGCGGATGCCATGGCCGCGTTAGTAAATATAAACGTAAATTAAAGCGCAGCAGCAGCTGATAGGCACAAAGTGACTAATCCTCCCGGAGCAGAGAGACTTAAGCGCAGAGGAGCGGTCAGACCCACGAGCTCTTAAAGAGAAACGCCCCTTCCCCTTTACTACTGCGCCGAAAAGGTCCGGCGAAGGGGAATTCTTCGTTTTATTTTAATCACGTTTTCATATTCAGAGAGGGGTTTCCTATACGAGTGTAAAACAAATTGTAATGATAACACATAAGTGTAACACACTTTATAACGCGATCGATTCTTAATATCCTATTACAAACATTGAGCCTTCAATATGGAAAAAGCAACACAGATGAAAATGACATTTTGTTTGTTGTCAAATTGTTTATTTCTTAGCACATTGCCTAGCTGAAATAAAAAGAGATGACTGGTTCACTATAGTACAGGAACTTCCATCGCCTTTTATGTCCAGGAAACAACCAGCCAAATACATGTAATCACGCGTACGTATGTTTAAGTCGCCCATATCCACCCGCCCCCAGAATTACTTTATTATGAAGCATATGTTAATTGTATTGATTGCATTACAAATCTGGGTAGTTGTTTGGTGGCATCTGTTAAAATTAAGTGTCTGTGAGTTATTCTGTTAGGGTGCCATGTAAAAAATTATTTCAAAGTACCAAAAAGTCCATTTCAATGGCGCGCTGTACAGCTGAAAAGCACCAGCGAGGATCTGCCCTCGGAGCGATTTAACTTCTGATTTTTCCTCAATTTTGCGTCGCTTTTACTAGTGATCAGTGTTTATGTTAAACCGCGTCTTCCGCGCTGGACGCGTAGCTGCGTCTCCAAAACGGAAGGCTGAATTTGGTATTTCCCTCAAAGCATGGTCTTTGTTGCCTAAATATACGTATCTTCCCCGCTAATAACAGCAAAAATCCCCCGTATTTCAGACATACAAGTTGGTCTTGAAAATCATACATAAGAAAGGAATCGGCTAATTTAAAGAATCACCGAGGCAATGCTATGTCGTTTTACTGAAAACTTCCTTTTATTGAAAGAACACGCCTTTACAGGTTTATGACGCACTCTTTCTGGTATTTTCTGCATCGTTATTTAGATAAAGCCAATTTAATCAACATGAACTCAGAAAGTCTGATAGCATTACAAAACACAATATCTGTACCGTAATACATTAAATATCACAATCATAAATGACGTACAGAGGTAAAACAACAACCTGGAATAAAATAGCACATCTCTGAAGCTTCAGCTAAACAGGGCACATTGATACATGGCTGCTGATTCAGATGGTCAAGTCCCTTGAAGGATATTTGAAATTTCCACCTTGCATTCAATTACAAAGCAGGGCTCTTATTGAGCATGCTGTCCAGGAGATTGAGGGTTATTGCAGAAGTAGGGGCCAGTGAGCACTCGATTCTCCAGGCAAAATTAATCCCCTGTTGGCAGCTTTAAGACCTAACCGGGAACATCAGCTACACAGTCAAGCGATAAAGGGCCATTGTGTAGGATAGAACCATCAATGCTTATAAGAGTGTTCTGGAAAAATGCTGATGTCATATAGATACTAATTTGGGAGGGAGGTCAGTGGTTTGAAGAGAAGGTTGAGGGTGAGACAGTAATATTTAGACACTTAACCCAAATACATTTTCTTAAAGAAATGACTGAGGCTTGTGTCTCTGAACACTGTAACCTAATCTTTTGCCACCTATCTGACTTCCAGAACATTCCTCCATCATCTGTGGACCTCCATGACGACCCACAATCCTGTGGGCAGTCAGACTTCTGGACCTTTGTTCATCACTCCCAAGCTGCAGAAATGGCAGGGATACACAGCACTAAAGGATCTTCCCCAAATGAACAAGGTTGAAATTTCAGATGAACAATGGATGCAACAGGTCTAGTGATCGGTTTTGCTCCGAGACCAACAACACGAATAATTGAAAGATTAGCAACAGATGACGACATGGATAACACTACTTTCCTTCTTCTACCATCCTCTTGGTTCTTCCCACACTGATATTTCCATGTATCTCTGTAAACGTGTGGCCCAGGCCTACATTATGCAGAACCTGACAGGCCTGCAGTATGCAGAACTTGACCTTCTCACATCTGGTTATGATATATTGCTACATCTGCTCTTTTGGGAATGCCGCTGTATAAAAATCGAACTGAGAAAATGAAATGGACCGAGAGAAAGGTTCCTTTATGCCTTTTCTGTGTTTCCGCCCACATATTCGAATAACAAACTCATTCTCCGAGCAGTTCCCCTCTGAAGCACAGGTTCCATAAAACAATAGGTCATTGTTGGGAGCCTGCACTGGCAGAGAACAGTGCCGGCCGCGTCGACGCCGTACCTCTCAATGATGCTGTTGTTGTGCTGTAACTCCAACGCCACCAACTGCATCTCATCCTTCAGCTGGTTCATCCTACGACAGGAGAGAGACTCTCAGCTCCGTGACAAGCCTCTGAACAGAACGGTGCGGCAAACTGAGCGAGAGACTGCCCAGTTTGTCCATGAAGGGTTAGGTTTGCATCTGTCCCTTCATTTCAGAATAAATTCTGGAGAAGTGTGGAAAATCTTGACCATGACATTATTTTGTGTTAGTCAATCACCTCACATAAGGGGGTGAGAATGCTGGGCTCATCATTGGAAGGTTTCTGGTTCAAATATCAGAATCTGCACAGTGATTTTAGCTTTGGGCCCTTGGGCAAGAACCTTGACCTCTGATTGCTTCAGGGACTTGCTAACCCTGCTTTCTCAATTGTACATCACTTTGGATAATAGTGTCTACTAAAGAAATAAAATCTACAACCTATTACCCTTAATTTATGACTGAATTAGGACAGTTAATCCATTTCACCCTTTGGGTTGTACGACGCCCCTAATTCCCTTCGCGGTTGCTGCGCTTAGGGACACCTGGCTGACCGCTATCCTGCCCACCTCCGGATCATGTGATCCTTATCCCGCGGACAGTCTGAGGGCTCTGTCACCGCCTGCATCTGCTGTAGCCGGAGCAGGGCTCTGTCCAGGACCTGGGAGGAATGAAGCACAGGATCTGCTACTGAAATGTGATCTTTACAGATGTTAGTTTCAGCAATTCCTCTCTCTGTGAAACTCCCAAAAACACATAAGGCTTTTTGGTCAATATCATGGCAGGAGAGATGGGATGCTATTTTTCAAGGCTCATGTCTTGTTGTCCTTTTAATTAGGTGTTTTTTCACATTCCTTAAACAGGCAGGATCCTAGCATCAGGTCAACAAATATAAACCAACATGAGTAATATTTATGGGCCCGATTATCTGGCCAACTTGGTCTCGGTACTCGGCAAATCAACACCAAGGAAGGCTACTGAATGCCTAGCTCAGTGTCTCCATTTGCCTCCCACTAAAACACACCCAGTGGCGGCTTTTAACCACTATCCAAACCATGTATTTGTCTGGAGCTCCCGAGGCCCCCTGTTGGCCACAACCAGTCATTACACTAAATATCACATAAACAAGTGCCTTATTTAGGAGACGCTGAAGCAGTGTGTTCTGCTAACCTGATCTTCTGACTGTTTGCTAGCGATTCATGTTTGAAACATCTGTGGAGAGGGCAAATTGAGTTTCTGAGTGCGGCCCCAGAAACCACAAAGAAACACATTAAGGGCTGGGGTAGTTTACCTTGCTTTGGCACTGTTCACACACATGTAGGTCATCCATGATCTGAATGAAGTAAACACTGTAGTCCTTTAGGTGTATCTGGATCTCATGGAGCTCGCTGCAGAATGGGAACGGCCGCCAAATGGTGCACCGGTCATTAATCTGACAAATGCTGAAATCCCACACCACAAACAAGCTGGCTGTAGGTTCAACGGCGCTCACCTGGTCCAGGATCCAGCGATGGCCAGGACATCGTGGTATTTCTGTGAGCAGACATCCCGGAAGAGGGACTTCACCTTCTTAATATTGTTGGACAAGTTTATCCTGCAAATAGAACCACGCGACAAACAAGCCAGTGATTTTGAACACGATCATCTAAACATATCACCTACTGGCTTTTAATGCATCCAAAGTCCAAGCCTTACTTCTCAAATTTGTGAATCTGTTCATCATTGTAGTTCAGCTCTGTATGAGAAAAGAAAATGAAGCACAAGTTCTTTGCCGTTTTGCTATACATTTATGTTCGGAAAAGTTTGAAAAGAGCTTATCTCAGGAGGGTGAAATTTACTGCTCTCTGCCATTACGTGCTGACACATGCGCTTTGCGCTCCAGGGCACCCGCCTGAAATTCTCATTTCCCTACTATCAGATAATGCAAGCAGTAGCTGCACTGCTTTCCCAGCACAATAGCTGCAGTAAATCCATGGGTGTGATCGTCTAATCTCCCCCTGGCAGGCTTAGCTGTGGAGCAGGGTCTCATTTCAATTAAAAACCACCCTCTATGGAGAGAAAAGGCACCGTGGAGTAGGGACACTTACTGCCTATAGCTCTGTCCTTCCTGTACTGCTGGTGCACCTGCGTGATCTTCTCCAGCAAGACCTCCATCTTCTGTATGCTGAGGCAAACAGAGAGGGTCAGGTATTAATTGTTAGGAATCTTCTGAAGCACCCAAGCTCTCCACTACCAGGCCTTAACAACACAACCACATGCTGCAACGATGACACCAAGAGGCTTCGCGTTTGACTCCCAGAAGTAGTTTTCTTGTTGTGCCCTAGGGGGCACTGTTTGGACAAAATTGCTCCATAAATACCTATCAGTATACATAAATTCATTAAACATACAGATGGGGAAAAAGGCTAAATACCCTCAGCACAGCCCATTCTGATTGGCCACGGCCTGCTGACATACATGCCTTACCTTTTGTCTTCGGCCAGTATCTCCATGCGCTTTGCCAGCTGCACATGCAGGTGGTCCAGCTTGGTGTGAAAGTCCCGGATGCTATTGCAGTACACGGGTAGGTCCTCCTGCATCTGAGGAACCAGGGCCAGCAGATCAGTACAAGCTCCAGCCCGGCATGTCACCTTGCCTGGGAGAAGCACGTGACCCATCCCTCCGAGGGTGTGGCCTAGCAATGCCGAACACGACCAGGAGTGCGGTGTGTAATCACCAGTTTTAGCTTCTTCCTGTTGTCTATAAGGTCTGGCAGGTCCCCAGAAGACTGGCCCCTGAAAGGAGAGCATATGGGGCAGCTTTACCTCTGCCGTCCAGCTGATGGGAATTCCTATGTAGGGAGGGGGTTCCGCCTTAGTATATTTTGTGGACCCGGGAATGGGGGGTTCTCTCTTAATTGTTGTGTGAATGGCCCCTCAATAAATTTTAAATTTGCTAGCAGGGGGAGGAGGGGGAATGCCGATGGCCCCAACAACGATGACGATGCAGATTTATCCAACCCCACTATTGTGCTATCTGAGAAAAGCAGGTCAGGTGAATAGCTCAGTATGTTAGTCATTAGTGCTCTTGGCTGGAAGAGGTTGTGGGTTCACATCCCATGGCCACCGCAGTGATTATATCAACACAAGGCCCTGGCTGACCCAGTTCCCAGCCCCTGAGCTTTTGTGCACTGCTTTGGACTTTAACTGATTATCATGTATGCTTAAAGGGTCTTATTCTGAGCAGGAATGGCGCAAGCAGAGGATCGCACTGGAGAGAGAGGCGACAGAGTCGTCGCATGTTTTGGTGCAGGTTTGTTTTATGCAGCTTACAACCAGCACCAGGTAATCCGCCACACTCACAGCTTGGACAGCTTGTCCTCCACCTGCAGACAGGAGACCAGCTTCATGTTGACGATGCTGATCTTGTGCAGCGTGTTGTTGCATTCTGTAAGGACCATCTCGCTGGAAATGGACACACAAACCAGGCAACGTCTTTCTTCCCATTAGCACAGGATTTGCACCACAGCGAGTAAGGAACCGGCCAGGCTCTTGGTTAAATGCTAACAAAGCTAGTTTGTGCTCTCATGCGACACTGATCAGTGCACAATTCTAGTACTGCGCCTAGTCACACGTATGTAGCACCGGGAGCTTGTGCAGCAGCAAGTATAAAGCATTTAGGAACGGAGGAGTAGGGAGATTATTAAACATACAAGGCAGTGTTACTGTACCCATGAGCAAGAAATTAGTCTCAAATACTTTAGCAAAAAAAAAAACACAAAGCTCTTTACTTAAAATTTTTTAAATTAAACCATTAACTCTAGAAATTCCATCTGGAAGTAAGCACATGATATTGACAATGTTAATACTTTTATTTTACATGCCAGTTATAATTATAAAATTTGTAGCAAAAGCAGAAGATAAACGGTTCTAGGAGTTTGGATCTGTCTACCCTAAAAACAGACCATGAGTGATGTTACCTGGGTGACAGGGAGTTACCCTGACACCACGCACTTCCTAGGCGTTTCATTGAAACATTGTCACCCTCTTCTTGTGCTCCCATACTCACAAGTAGCAATAGAATCCCTGTAGAATCAGCTCCTGGCACTTCTGTAGCGAGTGGCCAATCCTTAAGTACTGGTGGATGATGCCCAGGACGGCCTAGAAAAGAAACCATGTGGCTGGATAACAAGTGATCAACAGGCGACTCTGAAATAAGACATAAGAGACTCCTGATTGTCCAAAACCAGTTCCTGAGACCCAGGATCGCCATAGCTGATATCTGCTTGGTCAACCACATACTACATGAAAAGGTGCTCTTTACAATGTGAAAGACAAGACTCGGCATTCTCTGAAAATCACAGCATAACCCGTGATTTGGCTTGGCGATGGCCTACCTTCGCGATGGCCTACCTTCGAATAGCTGGAGTCGGCTATGACGTCGAACTTGGCAGGCATGCTCGGCATGTCAGCTGCCAGCGGAAGAAAGGAATACAAATCAAGGGACTTAGGTGTGCACCTGTGATCATTTTATGGGCTGCCTGGTGGCCCCCTGGTCCTAAGGACGTTGTGTAAACAGCCGTAAAGCTTCCTCAACCCTATCCAGCCTGACTGTAGTCTTAGCCAAGCTCTGCATTCCAGCTTAGTTTCAGTCTCAGATTTTTTCTTTCTTATAGTAAACATGGGCAGGTGTTGGTCTTACGCTCTTTGTAGGTCAGTCCCACTATCTTCTCCGGCCGGCGGCTGAGTAGGAAGATGGGCCGACCTGGTGTGGTCGGCGGAAAGTTGACCACTTTCATGGAGGGTTCCAGAATGAGGCTGTGTCCTTGGAAGAGGTATTGCTGGAACTCAGGGCTAATCTTGGTCTGCCGCTGCACCTCCTCAAAAAATATGGCCGCCCTGGAATAAGGCGACAGACAGAAGGTGACTAGAGGAATGGGTCCAGAAGACAAACCTGGTTCTTATGTTACAGTTCATTCTGAAGCACTGCTGCTCTGCTACTCATACATTTTAGTTCAGTGTCCTTGGAGACTCTCAGACAGTCCACATTTCAGAAGGACTCTGCTCTGGTCTCGCCTCCTAACGCTGCCAACCTGAACCCTGGAGGCTCTGCCCAGAGACACAACAACCCCCCTTATAACCAAACAGGTTCCCTGGCTCCTTCCTACATATGATACTGCATGTATACATATTCATGTGACACAAACATGTACATTCATTCTTGTCACACTGCATGTACATAGATTCAGCAGAGACATGTACACAGATTCATTTCACAGAGATGTGTACATAAATTCACGTCACACTGCATGTACACAGATTCATTTCACAGAGACGTGTACACAGATTCAAGACCACTTTACTGCTAGACAGGAACACTTTTATACTATTATACTGGTGTACATTGTGATCCATTTATATTTTATATATTGTTTATAGCCATATACTCTCATCTAGATAGATATTTATTTACTTTTCCTCATGCAGTCTTATTCAGATACTTAGATGGTACAACAAATATTATGCATTTACTTCAGACTAGTGCACAAGCATTTACATGAATATGAAACGCATAAGAATACATTTCTATATTATAATGTGAAAAATTCAATGGTGACATTACAAAAGCACTACACTGCATGCTATCATCCCAATGCAGGCCTGAAGACATAATATGAAATATGAAAGTCAATGTAATTCGATTGTGTCATGATTTTGATGTAAATTACTGAGAACCACATAATCTATGAGAACCTTTAATGACAAAACGATTGATTTCTACTGCAATTTACAACACTGCAATCTATTACGGCATCGACAAGAATAACAACGCCACGACGGATCATACTCAGTGTTTACTCTATTAAAAGTTGGTGAAGCGTTTATGTGCACATTACATTTTGAAAAGTCAATAGCGGAAAAAAGCTAATTGCATGTTCAACCCTGACGATGTCTGAGCCAGGAACAGGTTGTGCTGCAGTGACTGTACCATCCATACATAGTTACGAGGGTAATATTCCCTAGCATGACCACAATCTCTCACTCATTTAATAAGCATATAGTACACATCCACTTTTGTTAGGCATCCCTGGTCCCTAACAGTGGCCACATCTCTCTCCATGGGGGATGGAGCTCAGTGGTAGAGCACATGCTTTGCATGCATGACATTCTGGGTTTAATGCCCAGCATCCCCACTCTAACCACTCACCAAACTCTCTGACATACTGTCTGCCTTGCTTGTACATCTCTTTTGGGGAGGATGTGTGGGTCATCAGGTGTGCCTGTAATTGGAAGGTTGCTGGATCACATCCCATGGTCAGCAGAGTGATGTTACAATTGGTCACGTGAGTAAGGCTCACCCCCCACTGCTTCAGGGAGTATCCAACCCCAGTTTCTCAATCATATATTATTATGGATAAAAGAGTATGCTAAATAAACACTGAACGGTGTTTCTCAGTGCAGTCCTTGTGGACCCCCAGGCTAATCACAGTTTTTCTCCCTCCCAGTTTCCAAAACACCTGTACCAGGTATTTGGTGTTCCTGATTGCTTGATTATTTGGTTCAAGTGTGCTGGGAGCTGGGAGAGAGAAAAAAACGTGGCGTGTCATGAGGTCCCTGAGGACTGGACTGAGAAATACTCCTGTAAGGCAGAGGTAGGTAACGGGTCTGGACTCACGTGTTGTAGAAGTGGATGTAGACGCGAAGCATGGTGGCTTGCTGAAGGGAGAAGACGTGAACGGGCACGCGGTGGAGGATGCCCGTGGTCTCCGCGAAGAACTGGTCGAAGCCCCAGCACTTATCCTGGTTGGCTTCCAGAATGTTGGCAAGTACTGGGACCAGCTGGGCCTTGAGGCCCCTTGAGAACCAAAGAAGGAGGGAGGGGGTCACTGAAGCGGGAGAGTAAGGGAGCGACGAATGCCTGGGGGGTGGCGGGCACTCACCCGGACAGCTGGCAGCAGGATGCCAGCTGGTAGCTCCACTCGATGGGACCGTCCTTCACCCTCTGTACCCCAGCAATCGCCCCCGTCGGTTTCTCAGTGGTAATCTTGTACCTAAGGGGTATCGAACACAGCACATCTTCTGCTGCCTCAGGCCTTCCACCATCGATTACGGTGACATGGATTACGGAGACTTTCAAGTAAAAGTAGTCCTTGATGTGGGGGAAAACAAGGTTCCAGAACTGCCCTTGTTATTCAGCGCTGGCAACAAGTGCCCCTACCATGTACCGATGAGCACAGACCCAGCTCATGCACTGACTATAAGCAACGAGCTTTCCCATACACAACAGGATTCTAGGAAACCGAGCAAGGTTTTATCAGTGGGAGCCACAAACGACAACTAAGCTGGTAGTTGATGAAGAGTTCTGAGCACTCTTGTAAAGACTGGACGAGTGCCAGTAGGGGGCGCTGGCGAGCAGTACACAGGAGCAGCCTACATGATCTGTTTGTTGCTGCGTGGGCCCCCGTAGGGCACGAAGGGCAGGCTGCCGGTGGCCGCGTGGTAGAAGGTGACCCCGATGCTCCAGAGGTCCACGGTGACACCGTAGGCCTTGTGCTGGGGCTTCCTCAGGACGGCGCGCTCATACATGTCAGGGTGCTGCAGACACAGGCAGAGGGAGCTCAGGGACTTTCCTCAGCTCTCTGTTCACCTCAGTCTTCGAAGAAAGAGCAGCCCAAGAACATTCCACAGAAAATGTCATTGTTTGGTGAACTGTGAATACTAGAGCTGTTGTATTACTATACTTGATTTTCATTTTCACTTTCACAAAGCAAGAATTTCCCAAAAATGTTTGCATTGTATGGCTCATCCTGGTCGGGGTGATGGGGGGGGGATTGGAGCCTATCCAGAAATCTCTAAAATTGCCCAGAGTGTACGATTGACTGTGCATGTGTTGCCCTGTGATGGACCCATGCGAGGTATCCCCGGGCCCAGTGCCCTATGCCGCCTGAGACTGGCTCTAATCCAGCCCCTACCCGGGGTAAGTGGTTAGAAGATGGACGGATTAATTAAGAAACCGAAAAGGTTTCACAGTTACACTTTACTTTAGGAGGCACAAAATCACGATGCTCTTACTTGTGTATTAATTAACCACAAAGTCTTCGTCTCATGTTAATTCATCATTAATAAATCATGATGTATATTTTATCCCAAGCAGTTACTAAATTTGTTACTATACTTGTTAATTCTGCGAACTAACAAGAAACTAATAAAGTAAAAGAACTACTGAAGGAACAAGTAATGAATAATACATGTGAAACACCGATCTAATGCTTGTTCATCATTAATGAATCATCACACCTCTTTTATCTCAAGGAGCTACTGTTTTTATTCATGATTTGTACTTCAGTAATAACTGAATTATTACTATCTGTGATCTGAATGATATAGCCTGCATAGGGCATGATGACAGCCTCAGTCTCAAAAGACAGTGCAGTGTTTGCTGTGGGCGACGCAGTTTCCCAGCCTTCAGCGTGCCCAGTGCAGTGTTTGCTGTGTTGCTTTCCCAGCCTTCAGCGTGCTCAGTGCAGTGTTTGCTGTGTTGCTTTCCCAGCCCTCAGCGTGCCCAGTGCAGTGTTTGCAGTGTTGCTTTCCCAGCCTTCAGTGTGCCCAGTGCAGTGTTTGTAGTGTTGCTTTCCCAGCCTTCAGCGTGCCCAGTGCAGTGTTTGCAGTGTTGCTTTCCCAGCCTCCAGTGTGCCCAGTGCAGTGTTTGCAGTGTTGCTTTCCCAGCCTTCAGCGCACCCAGTGCAATGTTTGCAGTGTTGCTTTCCCAGCCTTCAGTGCGCCCAGCGCAGTGTTTGCAGTGTTGCTTTCCCAGCCTTCAGCGCGCCGTGACCTCTGGCCTCCCTCGCCCCACCTCCCTCACCAAGTATTCTTCCGTGCCATAGATGGAGAGGAACTTCTCGTCGTCCTCCAGCTCACGGGCGGCGCCGAAGTCAGTCAGCTTGTAGACAGAGCGGCCATCGTCGCCTACCAGACGCATGATGTTGCCCGGCTTGATGTCCCGGTGGACCACGCCGTTCTCCCGCAAGTGGTTCATCCCATGAACTGCGTGGGACACGACAAGAACAACTGGCACCACATGTTCACTTTGGTGATCAGTGAAGTACTTCTGTGCTATTGGGTTTCATTCGCTCCTATGATTGGGTGGAGTTGGGCACAAATCCTACATTCTTTTACTTAAGGTTCTTCAGTGCTTTAGCTCATGAAATCATTCACATACTATGGGCTGTGTTGCTCTGTGGGTTTCGGGTCTGTCCCTGTCTCCAGGAGACTCAAGTCCAAAGGCCAGATGAGCTGTCATGACCCTGATCTCTGATCCCAGGCTCTCCTTACTTATGAGAGACTGTCACTCTCTCTATGGTTCCCATAGCCACCCTGCTCCAGTCTGCATCCAGGAATCTATTCTTGCTGATTAAAAAAAATGCTGTTTTCTCTAAGAGAAGTGCAATTAAAGAGAATGTACTTTATTGATCCCTGGAAAGAATTTTTTCATACAAAGCTGTTTTATAAAGGACTTAAAGAAACTAACCACAACCCTGTATTGGATAAGTGATTAGAAAATGGATGGATGGATGGATGGATGGATGGACGGACGTTACATACCAACACACTGCAGCATGATGAGGAACTCCGCCTCGGGCAGCCCGAAGGCGTTCACTGGTTCCTCCAACAGGCTGAGCAGACTGCCCCCAGAGCAGAACTCCATCACCAGGACCTTCTGCTTGGCGTTATGGTGCATCTGACACATGGGAGATAAGACCAAAAAGAAGGCGGACTCCAGATGGGCCACTTGACCAGCCAGCAGATGTTGTTACCCAAATTGCTTCATTGCTTTTGCATTCCACGCTTCACCAGAACTCTGACCTGCATATTTTACATTGGTGATCATATTCAGCACCTTTTCCAAATAGAAAAGTAATAAGGTGACTACTTGGACGTTAACTCTGAGTGCGTAACCCCTTGCACTACTAAATATGGCCTTTATGGATCTTTGAATAAACAAAGACAAGGGAGCGCCACGTTCCACCTGCCTTTCCAAATACAAAGAGCAGTAAAAGCACGAGCAGCTTGTAGCTGAGAAATGAACACAATCACTTAGTGTTCATAAACCACCTCCCAGGAAGACACTCACTACGTCTGGCAAGTGAGGTCTTCAAGAGAGACTGACATATAGACAAATATTTCCAAAGAACTTGCTTAGGTGGTGCCACCATCCAAGAGTAAAAGCTCTTCATGCAATTTCGGTCCAGACACTTCATATATTTACTTGCGACAGTTTTTCACACCTGCTATGCTGCACTCGATAAATGCATCTGTGGAAAATTTCCATTTCTTCTATCGTCAACAATGATCCCTATGTCTTTAGCATATTGTCATGAGGGTTAACTGAGGCTTTAACTAAGGCATAAAGCTGAAAGAAATATAGCTAGCAGTTTTGTTTAGGGCAGGGGTGCCCAACTCCAGTCCTGGGGGGCCGAAGCCCTAGGTGGCTTAGTTTTTTCCCTATTCCACCATAAATGATGCTCAAGAGCTGTGTGGTAATTAGCCCAAGGAGTTGAATCAGGTGTGTGGAGGGGAAACCCGAAAATGTGAAGGGCTCTGGCCCCCCAGGACTGGAGTTCGGCACCCCTGGTTTAGGGGAACACAGAGCCACTGTGTCTGGACACACCGCCATCTTGGCTCATTCACAGCTATTAGCCTTGATTAAGGGGAACACAGAGCCACTGTGTCTGAACGCGCCACCATCTTGGCTCATTCATGACTGTTAGCTTTGGTTAAGGGGAACACAGAGCCACTGTGTCTGAATGCGCCACCATCTTGGCTCATTCTCGACTGTTAGTTTTGGTTAAGGGGAACACAGAGCCACTGTGTCTGGACACACCGCCATCTTGGCTCATTCACAGCTATTAGCCTTGATTAAGGGGAACACAGAGTCACTGTGTCTGAACGCGCCACCATCTTAGCTCATTGTAAGGAGATATATCACCTGCAGT
>JAODUD010000141.1:410295-421902 GCA_026784285.1 Stomatorhinus walkeri
ACTTCTGGTTGCCTGGTGATTAGGGGGAGCGTTGGCACCGGCTTGTCATCACCCCCCTGCTCCCCGTTTGTGTCTCAGATTTTACTGTATGTGACTCTCCCTGCCGGCCCCTGGAGGATGGGCTTCCCCTTTGAGTCTGGTCCCTCACAAGGTTTCTTCCTTCTAGGGAATTTTTCCTTGCCACTGTCGCCTAGGGCTTACTCACTGGGGGCTTCGGGTGGGGATGCTGTAAAGCGCTTTGAGATGATGTAATGTTGTGATAATGCGCTATACAAAATAAATTTGTCGTTGTTGCACTCTGTCTCTACTTACTGAGGTCACGCTTTGCGGGGGAGGGGGAGACACTTCATACAGAGCCAGCACCTGTACCCTACATGTGCCCAGATGCCGACCCTAACGGCAGACAAGGTCAGCCTCACCTTCTCCTTCATCTTCTCGATCTTCTTGACGGAGCTGCGGCGAACGTGCTTCTCCTCTGCCTTGATGGTGGCCAGCGAGTCAGGGGAGCGGGGTGTCTGCCGCTCGTCCTGTTTGACGGAGCGGCTCATCTGCTTCTCCTCCTGCTTCTCGGCCTCCTTCAGCTTGCTCTCGGCGTTGATGCTGTCCGTGTTGTACATGTGGTAGGTCTTCATCACCTGCAGGGCGGTCATGGGAATCAGCATAGGGTTCCTACCCGGCACACAGTTCAGCAGGCTGCTGTTCATTCCAAGCCCTGTGCTTTTATTTACATAATAATAAATAAATCTTTCATGTCAGGGTCACACAAAGGATGGACTTCAAGGTGGGACACCCAGGACAGGATGCCAGTTCACAGAGATTCAAAACGATGCCCGTTAGCCTACCTGCACGACTGTGGCCTGCAGGAGGCAGCGTGCCCAGAGGACATCGAGTGGCATGGAGAGAACGTGCACACACCTGGAGGTGTGAGTGTTACCAGCTAAGCCACCACACCACTGATTCCAGATGGCGTCTATAACCACTATGCTGTGTGCTCCCCAAAAAGAGAGAGCCCCTCCTGAGCCGCTCCCACCCCCTCCTCCAGCATGGTGAGCAACATCCTGTCATGCGAAAGGGTCACAAGAAAGCTACCATGTACGTTAGGACAATGCGATTCTTCGACATGAATCCGACATACGGAATATTCTGGTGGACATCAGCCAAACAGAAGGAAGCTCGCCAACCTGGGATGTCACAGTGATCATATTACTAAGTGACACCCTCAACCACTTTAGTAACTCAGTAACTTTAGTAACTCATTAGTAACAGTTGATTAAAGTGAAATATAGTGGTGGTCCCTGCGGTTCACGAACGCTGTGGCTTATGAACAATTTAGTTCACAACCAAAAATCTCATGAAAAAAGTTCACATACAATATTTGGCTGATGAACAGGTTCCTCGACCAGATTCCTTTTTTTAAGCTAGTGCAGCACCGGCGGGGCACATGTCCCATCATGCCTCATGTGTAATGTAAATAGGAGGATCACAACGAGCACCAAACCCAAACACACAGACGGGAAACACGAGGTTGTCAGACGCCGAACTGCAGGACGCACAAGGTGGATGTAATACAAGGGGAATCGGAGCAGGTAACACAAGTCAGGGGCAAAGACACGCGACAATGGGGGAAGGCGGCCATTAACATTACCAGCAACTAAAATACAAGGGTTAGAAACTGTTAATAAAAACTTGGGAAGCAAGTCTCCAAGTCTCTCTCTGCTCCTGCGATGCCTCGGTCCGCCCGTCACTATATTGTGTTTTTCCTTTAAAGTTTTACACTATAAAACCCAGAAAATTAATTAACAAAAATCCTTATTTGGTAGGCTTGTGAATTGATTAATTGAATTTCCTTGGTTTCTTATGGGAAAAATTGCCTTGGTTCACATACAAATTGCTTCACGGCCACTTTCCTGGAATGGATTGTGTTTGTGAACTGCACTGTATAAAAAGCACAGCAGTAAACACAATACAGTGTGTCCTGCTGAACCCAACTTTCCAAACACACGATGTTTTACAAAAGGTGCTGAATATTCTAAGAGAGACCAGTCTGATTACTCCGCACAGTCATGTCAGGATCACTGGCATCCCTCTGCTGGGGTTTTCCGACATTGGTGACCTTTGACCCCACAACTGACAGAACACCATTGCATGCTGTCTGAAGGGTGAGCATTTGTTTTTTGTTTTTTTTTAACCTAGTAAACACCTTGAGCAGAAATATCGCGTGGACATATTTCACATGCTTTAAAACGTGGAGAGATACTGATCTGTTCATACATGCACACAGTGAACCTCTGACAGACAGACGGTTGGTGTGCTACCAGCGTCATTCCAAAGCTGGGCCCAGCAGATTGAGGATTTATAAAAACGTAGGGGCAAGTGACGGATTTAAAAACCGCTCCGCGTGCGCCCCCCAGTATTAATGCTGTGTGACACTTGCCCAATTCAAACACAAAATCCTCAGACTAATTACCAACCCATCCACCCCACTAATACTGAGAAAGAACATGCTGGAACATCCCTTGAGCTTGGATTCAGAACTCACATCCTCCCAGATTCAGCCTGATTATGGAGGGTGGACTTTGCCCACCCTGAATCAGCTTAAGATGGTACACTGCTTGGACACGCAGAGGAGCACAGGGACTCGCATCCAGAGAGCATTACCACCTCAAGCTACCACCTGGCACTCAAACCGTACAAGGGCCTCTGTTACAAATGGAAATGCAAAATACAAATTTACATAAAAAAATTCATTGTAGTTGCTTTATTATAAATGCTGATTACTAATAAAATCTGACAACGACAAGCTTAATAGACATGTCACTGGCATTAGTTTACCCCACATGAATGCGATGCTAATTCTTTATCTTTAAACAGGCCAAATGTGTCTAAGCCATCTCCAGTCCTTCACACACTGGTTCCCGTTTATACGTTTAATGGGGCAAAGCCACTTTGTTGTGCTGCACTTGGTCCCCATGGAAACGGTGTGGACTGTTACTAGGTGCCAACCTAGATCCTGTCCCACTTCCCAACTGACTTAATCCCCCCCCGGATCCTTCCGCTCCGCTCAGCACCGCTCTTTACCCCGGTACAGCTATACAGTCGGCCCTGTGAGGCCATTTTCTCTCTTCACTCTGACCATAATAAAAGCATTAATGTCCAACGGGACGTGCCCAGGGAACCACAAGGGAGCAGTACATGCCACAAGAAACGCTATTCAGGACATGCTAGAAAAGGCTGCAGCGTTTCCCACGGAATCCCGCTGGAAAGAGCTACATCCAGACTACATCCATATGGTCAGGAAACCACTGGGCGTGAAGCATCACTTAGTGAGAAATTAGTGCTTAATTAAGGCACTTCACTAATATATCCATCCATCCATCACAGGGTCACAGTATTAAGAAGAAGAAGAATTACTATTATTGGGGACATGAATAGGAAATGTAACTAATATTAAATATTTATATTAAAACATGTAAGTGCTGCATAGAGCATCCTGTAGAAAGATGGCACTTTAGCTAAATGCTAATCAGAAATGTGCATCTCAGCTTCTTTAAATCTCTGCCTACCAGACAGGCTATTCTCACTCAAACCAATTAATCTAATTAAAGAGAAAATGTAATCTACATTTTCCAAAAGTAATATGCTGAGTGGTGTATCCTTTCATTTATTAAGAACGTGACAAATTAAGCATTTACATACTTGTTCAACTTAATTAATCTACATAATTGGCCTACAGAGCAAAAAAAGCTAAGCTTGAGTGAACACAGTGCTCCCCCAGGAAAGGAGAGAAGACTCACCTTCAAATCACAATTTGTTTTCTCAAGTACAATTTTTTGTTTAAGCCAAACTGGGATTCTACCTTTACGGTAATGAAAGCCGACCCAAATGCCGCCTACACAGCCAGGGTATGGTAGCTGCATCCAGGTCCCCAGAGAGAATTACCCGTAGCTACTTTTTACAGGGCACTAGAAACGAGAAACTAGAAAGCCCTTCCTCATAGAGATAATCCTGATGTGCGCATTTAGTCTTAAGTGAAACAGAACAAGAGTTAAAATCATATGGGCGCTCAGAGAAGCACTAAACAGATAAAAATATACTTCATCACTGAATCCACTAGTATCATTGCAGAGACTGAAAAAGCAAACTGGAGTAGAAAAATCTCCCTGAAATGGCCCACTAGCTCATCGGGGAAGACGACATCATCACTGTCCAGCGTGTTCTTTAACTAGACAGAACGTGGTTACCCCTGTCCCCACGTCGGCAGAGCACAATTTGTTTGCACTGTAAGGCAATTTCCTATGGAAATGCAGGACGGCATCCAGTGAGCTTAAACAATGCGAGAACAACCTCTTTAATGAATGGATAAGACGATCTGGCCTCACAAAGTACTGAGTATACGAGATAAACACAAACACACTGGGCCTTTGGTGTCTCCTAAACCAGCTAACATCACAAACGCAGAGATAAAAGGACTGTGCTGAAGAAAGCATCTGTGATTCCTTTTCATAAATAAAACATAGAGACTGATCAAAATGGCCGCCTTTCCACTGGCATCCCCTTAATTAGTGGCATCGCGTTCTGCCCCTCCCCCACGAATCTGTACTGTGGGTTGCCTGCTTGGTCTCCCCAGCTCTATTCCGCCATGTTATTATTTTGCCACCAAGACGCTCGGTTGATGCCAGCCAGTCATTTCATTTCACCGAAAGCTCGGCACCGGACTCCGCAGGCCTCCGTTTCATGCAGCCTCAGACTCCAGACGGGGGTTCCTCAGAGCTCCCCCCCTAACCCACCAGGAAGTTTGGGCGATGAGCTCATTGATTTCTCTACATCCATACAGTGACTCGCACATAAGCAAAACCGAATGAGGGGAGAAATGCGGAATATTCTTATGTCGTTAACCCAGGATACCAAACCTAGAGACCTAATTATGATGTCAGTCAGATGCACTCCAACAGTCCTTATGCCTTTTCAAGCAGCCGATGAACCAACTCAACTCAACTGCCTCCAACAAATGTAACCAGCCAATAGCCAGACTAGCTTTGTAAACCGCAGTGCTCAGCATCTTGGACACATCAATTAGAATGACATACTGAATAATGTATATATACACGAGTAAAACCACAACAGCCCTGCACCCAGAATGTTTGTGGGGAACAGGCAAGGTTTAGGCACACAGACCATGCATGGCAATGTATAATTACTTTGAGAAAACATGCCAACACGTTTTAATCACCAAGGGGGGGGGGGGGGTAGTATAATTATCTGTTTATATAGTTGTTTGAACTCAGCCATAACACGCAAGTTAACATCCAGAGCAATTAAAACTAATGGCGGTTTACATTATATTAACCACAAGGAGGAAAATGTCAGCGAACAAGTCAAAATAGAGTGAGCAGGGCACAGACACGCCGAGCTGCTAACAGACGTTATATTTTAACGACGCACACCAATTATCTCCCTCAGCATCACCATGCACTGTGTGGGACCTGCTGCAGGCTGCCTCGACAGTCCATATGGAATGGGGGGGGGGGGGTGTCTTTCCTGGCTTCCAGAAAAAATGCATTCCTGCTATTGGCATCATTAGTGAAAAGTGTAGCATTAACTCGAGTGGAGAAAGATCTGCACATCATACACACACTGAAAATCGGCGTCCTTGTGTAGTCTAACTGCAGGAACTTTAGGAGAGACATCCCAGAACCTACGAGAGACAAAAAAGACCCAACACTGCAGAAAAACTTCTATGGACAGCTCCACTGGCAGCCCATAATGAGAAGTTTATCGCTCTGGCAACCAAGAGCGCAGGGGCCCCAATCTGGGAGCCTGGGGGGCTCCTCTCACCCACGGGACTGTCAATCATTCCCACACTCCTGCAAACACACCATTGGCTAGAGAGGAAGAGGAGGAGTAACCTACCGTGTAAAGCTCGTTGAGGACCTTGATCAAGTCTTCCTGCAGCTGGACGCCGATCTCTTTACTCTGGAAGAAAAAAAAACAAAACAAAAAGCAAGTGGGTGAGGATTAGAGTCTGGTCACTCCCTGCTGCATAAAAAAACAACTGGCTCAAGTGATGGTGCTGAATGCTGAGGATGATGGGAAATCTGGGGGTGTTATGAATCACTGAGACCGATAAACTCATAGGTCATCCAGGGCAAAGGCAAGATCCCAAAACATTTTCCTGTTTCCCGAAGCCACCTCCACAACGGTCCAGCGTGTACGTTTTTTCCTCTAATGAGATGGAGGATACAGGACCACATACTGGAACTAAAACAAATTGCCAGTTTGTGTACTACCTGTTCAGCTCACACAGAATCTTCAGCCAGGGCACTGGGCCAAGGAGAAAGCTATTTAAGGAAAGAAATTTAAAAGGTGTATGAGTCATAAAAAAGAGATACAACGTATTCTCTCTCTGGGAAAAAAAAAAAGCTTCCCAACAGGGTCAGACTCGTACAAAGCCTTTAACCCCACCTGCTAAAAGGGGCCAGCGGTGTTATGATTACTCTACCGGCCACAGTATTCGAACCCATGTCCTTTCAGCCTTGGGCACAAGACAGTACCTGCCCCTCCTCCACTTGCAACTGAAACACACCCAAACTGAAACACGTACCCCTATCACGCAAGAGATTAAATTTCCCTGACCTCTGGGATGAGAGCCTCCTTGCAAAAGGAAGATTGGGCAAATACAGAAACCATATGGTCCCTTGGTCCGTGGTTCGACCCAAACCCAATTTCTGTTAACCCTTTGATGGTGAAAGGAGAGATAGATGGATGGCTATGGTCATGAGCCCCTCCCCCCGTCTCTTCACAGGCCATAAATTACCACAGCCTGACGCATTTTATCAAGGCCGGCGGGGCGCCTTGGAGGAGGGGCCAGCATAAATAATTAGCCCCCGGCGGACAGGAGTAGCGGCGCCTGGGCTCATGTGTCTGGAGTTCAAGAGAGTGATTTATCAGTGCGACGCCGCTCCTGGCTGGACGACGGACCCCTCGCCGCACCTTCAAAAAGCCATCCAACACCACGGCGAGACGGGCTTATTACTCAGGAGCCAATGGGCACCGTTGCTGCAAGGGCCCTGAAACCACGAGCGAATCTCACTTCCTGTTCATATCAGTTCAGCTCCGCAATGCACTGCCAGCAGGTCCAAAACGTACAGCCTTTGTTTATAACGGATATTAAACATTCAGCTCTGCTGATAGTTGCCAGATGTCAGGCCTTCAGGCATTCAGATATGCAGCAAAATGCTGTTTCAAGTGCCCAGAATGATTCCAGTTATGCTCCCCAATTTCCAATTGAAATGGCTCATCACTCAGTGTGAGCGAGTCGACCGTTTACCAACTCTGTTCACCAGCTACAGACAAAAGTTTATGGTCGTGATCAGCACCCATCAATTCAACAGTTAATTAAGAATACTATCACTCCGAATAAATACTGAAGCAGCTGCTGTGTTTGGGACTTATAGCAGAAACAATCATCTGGGTACTGCATCTTATTATAAGTAAGATAATCTGGGTCTAAAGCTTATGAATTAAAAATCAAGATCCAGGACTAGTATTATCCTGCAGACAGAATTACACTGATGAATAACTCAGAAGTGCATGAAAACAGATGCAAAATTGTCACTTCCCATGCCCTACTTTCAAGACTCAACTTTAAAAAACAGGCGGCCAAATCGTATGCCATGTCACTTGGAGAAAATCAGTGGAGGACCTCTGACCTTACATCACCAGCCAAGCACACTTGGGCCACCGCAGTATCACCATGTGTGCTGCTGCTGTCTGACACCCCAGAGATGTCACTACTTCAAGTAAAAAGCTGTTGTATTAACATCTGAAAAGTAATTGTCCCATTTTCGTAAATTTTTAATTCATCGACTAGATTTTCGTATTACAGTAACATCATCAGTTCTTGGGAAGTAACTTAATTATTCAGTTTCACAAATGAATTGGCATAATAATTTTTTTTAAAGATTCAAATGCATATTATTGCCCACAGATAATTCAGGGACAATATGTTATGAGAACGTGACCCTTTATTACCTGCTAGACTGTACAGCCTTGGCGAAAACACAGTACATACAACCGGACGGGTGTCCACACAATCTTCACGCTTCAGCAAAGCCCCTCGAAGATCTACCCGGCCGACTCCACTTGCAACCTGAACAAGTCACTTAGCCCAAGCGGGGGCCAGCTGGATTCTATTAACTGTAGGTGCCTGTGATCGATTGCCAGGAAGACGGCCAAAGCCCTGCCCTCTCTCACGCACCCCCACATCGCGGTAAGGAGACACTGATCCCTGCTGTGTCGCTGTCCACACAAAGGAGGAGGAAGATGTCTTATTCAGCATCGTTTACTTAGACCCTATCAGTGGAGAATATCAAGTGCTCCAGACAGGTTTTGAATGAAACAAATGAGCTTCTTAATTGATCTGCGAAGCTTCTTAATTGATCCGTGAGGCTATTTGGCCACTGAACATTGCCTGCCACAGACAGGAAAGCGAAAGCAATGCTAATTTGAAAACAATTAGTGGGGGGGGCTTTAATGGTACCTCTGGTGGTTTGGTTGGAGAGTATTGCCTTGATATTGTACATAAACCAGCAGCTACTTGGGAACAGCACTTTATTGCTATGGCTGGGAAACCAGGAATGAGGAAATTAATGTACAGGTGACAATCATTACACCAATTCATTTTCTAGACTCCCTCAACTTAAGCTGCTCACCGCATCTACTGGTATCCAGCTGGAACCAGTAAAAATGTAAAACCCAGACTACCGCCCACCTGCCCCATCCTCAGACATTTCTCAACATCCATGAGTCTCTTCAGTCAGAAGATGGAATTACTTTGTTTTAAAAGGAATTATGGACCAGCACATTCATTTACGACCCCGCAGATCCCATGAAAGCTTAGGCCAATCGTACACGCAATCTATACGCATGCATTTTCCTCCACCATGCGAGAGGTCTCACTCCAGACGTTTCTCATATGTGGTTCCCCGATGGTGGAATGAGCTGCCAAACCAATCCGATCATCAGACTCACTCTCCGCCTTCCGCAGGAGCACCCCTACTAGCCAGATACCACCCCATGCTCCCTCAGTGCTCTTACTGATGCACTTTCTACCACTTGAATATTTGTATTATTGGTTTCATGCTTTGGTTGGAAGATAGTTGAGTAGCTCCGGCTCCAGTACCACTTACCTGGACATTCTTAAGTGCAGCTAGACTGAGCTTCCTACCACATTACAGCAAAAGTAATGACTGTGTCTGGGCAGGTTAAAACTGGCAATGATTTATAGACACAGTTAAATAACCAGACCTTTCCTTGGCATCCTGCTATTTGACAGCAAAAAACAAAACACTGATAAGGAATCATTTTCCACATTCCAGCCATTTTAAAATCCAAAGCAGTTGTCAGTCACCGGCTGGTTCCACCGATCTGCCCTTTTTAGGGAAAACTAAGTTTATACAATCAGGAAGTCATCACTGATATTTTAATGGGCACTTTAAGAGGTAGCTGAACTCCTGATAATGGCTTGTATTTTCTGCTTTAGCCACGGAAAACACTAAATATGCCCAAACGTGTCCCAGTCAGGGCTTCAAAGAGCAATGCCTGCACCCCCAGCCTCACATGTTAGGTACGGTCCCGCCAAATGCAGCCTGATAGTCCCACCAAACAGAACCCGAGTAGTGCGTCCTCACCAGATTTTTCGTTTACTTGTACTGATGGCGCTTCAGCCAAGTCTGCCGTGGATGAAATCGATCCCTGTGCTCATGGACAGGACCCAGAGGAGCAGCCTGGGCAGTGCCATCTGCTCTGGGTGAGCGGCAAGGGCACGGGAGCGACAGCGCCGCCGGGGGGAGCGACAACAAGAACAGCCCAGCAATTGACATCCCAGGAAGGCCCACAAATTGAGCTTGGCCGAGATGCAGGTGAGAGTGACATTTCATCCCGGGAATTAAGACCAGGACAGGAATATAAAGTGAAAAAAATTAGGTGTATTCCAAAAAGAGAGGCATGGATCACCAGCACGGTGAAGTTCTGGGCAGCCAAGCTATTTGGGAGAGCAGTAAGCCAAATCTTGCCAAAAAAAAAAAAAAGCCTTGCTTGCTGAATACAAGGACAGATGTTAGTGCTTGGCTTTAAGGCAGAGCTGATCTTTTACTCCACCGGTAATGCCACTGGCAGCCACCGGGGACGCTGTTCAGACAGGCCGCCACTTTAATCCGCCTCTTGTGGGGGACGGTTCCCATTCGTCTTTTCACCGCCTAACAGACGCCTGTGTCACTATCAAAGAGCTTTCATCCCGCGTCAGATTTTCCTAACGCAGATAAAGCGGGGAGGGCAAGGAGAGCAGGACACACTAGGCATGCATTAATCCCCCCCAGCCTCACCCCACCCCCCAGCCCAGTATAAAATTGTGGTGAGGGAGACCAGGCTGCAGGCTTTATGAGCTTACGGACAGCCCTGCGGTTTTCCTCTCTCAGCTTTCGCACTTCTTCATTTTTTTTTCTTTTTGAGGTTCTTAAAGTATGAGGCCATGTGTCACTGGGTAATAAAGTTAAGAGCCGATGGTCAGTCAGAGCCCAGTGTCCAGAAGAGCTGCAGGACAGAGGAATTTCCTAGCAGGGAGACTGACCGCTTGCTGCTGATCCAGGGCCTGTCAGACAAAACCGATCACTAAGGCTGTGTGTGCCTGAGTCTGCGGACGTATATATATATATATTACACTGTTAGGACTAAATGTCCCCATGTGATAAAAAAACGGTTATTTTGAACTCTGGTGCCCACAAGGGGAAACTCAATTTCAAACATTTTTTATGACTTGTGCCCTGGCACTTTGAGAGCTCCAAGAGGAGAATAAGCCTAGGAAGTCCCTCATCCTTAACTCCAGAAAACAGCTGATCATTTATTGCAATCAGTTTCGTCTTGGGCTACTGGCTTTGAATCCTGATATTGTTTAAATAGCGGCCGAGATTGACAGAAACTGATACCAATATCTTGATTTTTAACGATCATTGGTTCATACCCATAACTATACAGTATATATGTATATTGTGCATCTTTCGCAGGTCTGTTGGGCACAGCAACTCAACAAAAAGAGGAACACTCAAAATTAAGGTGGTTAGCAAACTTTCTGGCATGGGGGTGTTAAAACGGGCAGAGGTTATTAGGGCAGAGCTTCAGCCACAGGCAGGGTGACACAATTCTGGGGGGAGACTGTTTAGCCAAGAGGAAATGAAATCGGATAAATGAATCCTGGGAAAGAGCGACAGTTATGTGGGAGTCAGCGGAATCATGGCGGCTGTCAGTGGCTGTCTGGATGGGGAAGTTCTTCATTTTCTTTAATGACGTGACAAATATAAATAACGAGGCGAGTTTGGGATGCTAACAGGGATGGGGGTGACTTCATTAAAATGAGGGGGCCCCAGCTTCTCCGCGGGGCACCTGGCTTATAACCAAGGAGACATGTCAAACAAGGATAGGAGTCCTTCGGGGAGACGAGTCACTCTGGTAAGTAGAGTCACTCGAACTGCCACCCGGCCATTCCCAACCAGATCAAGACCTGCTGACTGACAGCTCCTCGACTCCTAACCCTCCTAAACCCAAGTCGATTGG